>APFE030571467.1:29395-39435 GCA_000404065.3 Pinus taeda
TTTTACTAGCATGTTTTTATTATTTTTATTTTTGTCATGTTTTATGTTTTATGTTTTTTTAACATTTTTATAGGTTTTTTGTTTTTTGTTTTCTTTTTATATGTTTTTTTGTAATGTTTTTTTTTTAATATGAAAATCACCAACATTTAAAAAAAATTATCCACACTTAATTGATTAGAAAATTTAAAATGTAAAAACTAAGCCCTTTAAACAAAAAGGGTTGATGCTCATTAACACTTTTCAAAATCAAGATGAAAATCACTAACGAAAAAAAAATGTTCACACTTGATACATAAAAATATTTAGAGTGTCAAAAATAAGCCCTCTAAAAAAATGTGTTGATATTACATCAACAGTTTTCAAAATCAGCATGAAAATCACTAACATTTGAAAAAATTGTACACACTTGATACATAAAAAAATTTAAAGTGGCAAAAATATGCTCCAAAAAAAAGGTGTATTCTGAATCACCATTTTTCAAAATCGAATGATTTTTTGCTACCTCAAAAAAACGGGTACTGGGTCATTTTCTCGTTTTATTGGTAACTATGTTCTACCAATTCCCTCCAAGAATTACTCAGTTTTGGCTGCCAAGCTCCTGTTGCCCGCTCCTTCCAAAAATTGCGCAGTTTTGTCCTCCAACCGAGCCAGACCCTACGGACAATCATCGTCAATTCGAATTGCCCGTCTTCATCGCCCAGTGACTTCTGCGCAGTTTTCACCAGCAATGCCTAGAGTCTCCATCTCAACTCGAAACTTGCAACCTTGTCTCCTCTCCCGGTTAGCTGCATCCGAAACGATCATGCATCATCGTAGACTAGTAGATTTATGGATTTGATGTTGTCTCGTCATGAGTGTCTGTAGGTACAGGTACACAAATAAACATGGCACAAGGACGAATGGGATGAACAAAGGGAGTACATGCAGAAGAACATGTTCCCTAATGGACAAACAAACGATGCATGCAAAGAGATATGCTCGCGAACAGACGATCATGCAAAGATGTGTTTGCGGATGGACGGACAAGTGAACATGCGAGTATGTGTTCGTGCACAAATGAATGAACGAACATGAACTTTTTGCGAATAGGCGAACCTGTCAATGCATGCCAACGTACAAGTAAGGAGCAACATCTGAATGCAACATCAAGTGAACCCAACGACCATCTAAGACTCAATGCACCTTGCCATGCGGAGGTGACGTTGTGGCACACCATGAGGACATCCATCACCCAGCAACACTACAACTCGACATGCACACCAACAGCAACACAAATGTACCAACACTGTCATGTTGAGTCTTGTCATGAATCATGTCATCCACATCTCTACTATGGGCCATACTGTCAAACAATGTAATGGAAGTCCAAGAGACCCACTTGTCATATGAAGAGTCATGTAAAGTCGAAAGGTCATAGAAGTCAAATAGTCATGAGCGAATTCGAACAACCACAAAGATCAGTTTCATCCTTGGCTATAAATAACCCCTCATTTGTACATACCAAGAATTTTCACCTCGGCTCCTCCCACATAGCCTTGAGATTCTGTAATCTTTTCATTGAGTAAGTAGTGGCTCCAACGCCTCGCCCATGAGGTTAGTGATGTATGGTGTAACGATGTGTCTTGGAACTTTCGCTTAATTCAGAAACCTGCTAACATGCCAGGATGTTTTTATGCATGTGTTGTAGCTGCTGTAAGACTGATCTTGAACACTTGTAATGCATGTTGTTTTAACCTGTGCTTAACACTTGAACTCATTCAATTGTTGTAATACATATATATTAATGAAAATGTGGTGTATAAGTTCTTAACGTTGTCTTACTCGTGTTGGTTACCTCCCTGGACATCAGACAGATTTTTCATGTAAACTTGTTATAACGACCGTCGCACTCGCACGGACTCCTCCATTGTATATTGTATGTGTTATATTTCTTTGTGTGTTGTGACTGCTGCATCTGTTTGGACTGCTCTTCCGAAAGTTGTGCACATCCTATTGTGTTATGTGTTCCTAACAAAGTTGGGACTTCCTCCCATCTAACTTGAGATTCACTCCCACCCTCTCCCTCTACTGTGAAAGAACCTTTGACACAAGTAACACTAGCAATCACCAGGCACGTGAACCTCTACTCAAAAGCAAAGCAAACCACTCTCCTGTGCTAAGCAAGAGCTGAGGCAAATCTTTAATATAATGGCAACCGAGCCATCATACCGGATGGGACTCCCACACCAAATGGTGTGAGGTCTAGTTGGGACTTCATACCAAGGTGATCCCCTGAATGTTGGTGGGTCCAACATCGTCAACACCACCCCACTTCGTACTTTGTTTTTGGTTTTACTTAATAGGTGTTTTCTTCACTTCACTAAGCTTACATCTATAAAAAGAGTTAGATCATTCTTTAAAAACATTGTATATACAATAATATACATAATTAATAATAATAAAAAATGTATATATTTAATTTTCATTTTCTATTTACTATTATAAATAAACTATATTATTACATATTGAATTTTTGTAAATAAATATTAATAAACAAAAAATTATATTTAATTTGGAAAATAAACAATAGTGTAATATATTATTATAAATATCATAAAACAACATTAAAAATAAGTGATATATATATTATATATATATTAGGGGTGGCGGTTTCCTTTTAGGTTGGTGCTCTGGATATATTTTGCCCTCTCTCTTTTGCCTGTATTACCAAATGTTTGGTGCACAAGGTATTTTGGATTGTGTTGTGTTCACTGTCAGGGATGCATATCTATTTGGCTTCACAACTGTCGATATGGTTCATAGAACATATTTCTGGTTGTTGAATTCGGAATTGGTTCATATAATTCTGATATTTACAGTAGCTATCCTTGTTCTTTATCATATATATATTGCACATTTCTCCTAAGCAAAATACTATTCACATGCATTATGGCTCTGAGATTTTGTCTGGTTGTTGTTTGGTTTCATCTGAGGGGGTTTCATCTTGTCTAAAATTGCTTTCTACATATCAGAACTGGCATTACTGCACCAGTCTTTTCTTTGTATCTCGGCCATGCAATTATTTTGGTTTTCATCCGAGTGCTTTCTGGGTTTCTTGTAAAGGTTGCTACTGTCTGTGTTGTTGTGAGGGGCATTAGGTTTTGTGTCTAAGTGTCTGAGCATTTCTAAACCAGTTCTGGTCCTGGTATCGGTTCTGGATGTCCAGTTTTTCCGGGATCTTTTTCGGTCACCTTGTTAGTCGAAGTTGGTGGTCACACTATGGTTGCTTAGACGCGCCACCTGCTGTAATTAATTTGACGCGCTTCCTTTTCATTAGCCTAGGTGCTTCGGGATTCTCGGTCTCATTATATCCATGTCCAACATTATAGGAGTTGTCTATAATGCGACTTTTTGGAGATTCTGGTGACGGAATCCGGTGGAAGAAATGAGGTTAAATCTTGATTTTTAGCAGTTAAAATGGTTTTTAAACTGCATATTTGGATTCAGCACCCTGAAAAACTCCTGGGAGCCATCGATTGTGTAGAAACTAGCTATTAAACCTGGGATTCCAATGAATTGCTGCCGGATTTTGACCAGAAAATCCCGCCAAAAGGCTTTCAAAAAGTCGCGTTATAGACTACTACAACATTATATCCCTCTAAAATTCTTTGTCATTCCCATAAAAATCCAGATTTTGGAATTGTCTCTGTCAGCGTTCCTTAAGTGACGTTTAATTTAGATTGTGGGATTTCAACTTTGGGATTTGGGATTTGGTCAGAGGGGTACTTTGGTTTGGTCGCCAGTACTTTCTCTATTTATTTCTTCGTGAACTCTTTGTTGACCCTTATTGGCATTCTACATGTCCTCTTCTGTCCGCGCGTGATAATTTTATTGGTGCTGACATTTTCCGGATGATTATTGGGACTGTTGTTGTGTGGGGGTCATGGAATTTTTTGAATCTGATACCTCGGCCCAAGAGGCATTTATCTGGGCCATGATGGCAGCGGAGTCTAGTCGAATGGGTGGTCTAGGGGGAAATAACCGAGGTGGCCCACAAGGGTCAGAAGATTGGCGTAATACCTTGGGTGACGGATTTGAGCCAGTTGACGGACATGCAGGCCAGGATGGACAGGAAGGCATGCATGCATTGTATCATCATAGTAATGGACATCATGTTAAGTCCATCAAAATTTCTCTTCCGCCACCTTCTGTGTTTTTTTTATCCTAATAAGTTATTAGACCGTATTTCCAGTGTACAAAAAAGAGCGTTGGTAGGTCGCTGGCATTTCTTTGTGTGGAGCGAGAAAATATGAGGAAATGGATAGAAGGGAAGTGGAAGCCAATCCTGGGATATCTACCGATGATTGTAAGACTGCTCCATGGGTGGTACAGTTTTCATTTCCTCAGACAGGAGGATCTAACTAAGATCAAGAAACTTCCATGGATTGATGGTTGAAACCTTTTGGAATTGCATTCATGGTTCATAGGCTTTAACTCTTTAAACAACACTCCTCAAAACAAGTTGATATGGGTCAAGCTGCCTAGCTTGCCTATTGAACTATGGACGAAACAGGGACTCGAAGATATCGGAAAATTCGTGTATGTTGACCCATGCTGCCTTAGCGCTCCTGAAAAAAGGGTTGCATGGATCCTTATTGAGAGGGAATATAGGGGTGGATTTCCAGATCATACAGGGCTGCATTGGGGGACACTAATCTATCTCAGAGATTAGACTATTGGGGCATCCCATTCAGATGTTCTCTTTGTCATCACAATGGACATGTTCTAGTAAACTGTGCATGACGATTGGGTGGAATATATAAAGGTTGGAATCACGTGTAGGCGTCGAAAAAAATTCCACAGGATGTTGAACCTGCGGCCGGAAATGGAATGCCCCATCAAATAGGTATTCATCATATCACCTATAAATCTCTTTCATCTAAGCAATCTTCTCCGAGAAATGCAATCCCCTCCATTAATATTCCCTCATCACCATTTTCTTCTGATTTTTCTATTCTACCTGAATCTTGTTGGCCACATAAGACCTTACAACCCCCGTCATCTGGTCATTCGCCATCTACACAAGATAGATTGATGATTTCTGGATCTCATTCTGGCCCAAATTGTACAACTCTTTTCCAGGGGTCTCCTCTCTTTCATGTGCCACTTATGTTTAGTCCCCTTCTCGAAAGTCTATTGACTTGGGTCATCGTCTTGGAAAGAGCTCGATCCACACACCCTTAAATTCCCCTAATAATTCTGTTAGTAGTTATTTAGATGGTCTGCTTCAACGGAAAACACTTGACTTAAGATCATTAACCATCCATAAACCTTCTGAAAATTCCTCTCCCCATATCAGTCTTTCCTCGGCTGGTAATATTATGGTTAGACGTAAAAATAATCCGGGGAGCCGTCATTTTAGGGGATGTACTAAACATAATCATCATGTCTCCCCGCTAGACAAATTTCTTGTTGAAGTTCCCATCACTAATCTTCCATCTGCCCAAGCCCTTGGAGAAAAGATGCCCAAACAAGGTGCCTCATGACTGCCATTCTTTCTCTAAACCTCCAGGGATTGGGAACTCCTGACAAGTTCCTAGCTTTAAAATAGCTCTTTCAATTTGTCTGCCTGTGTATTATATTGTTACAAGAAACAATGCACATTGTGTCACATGTTGTTGCTTATTTTCGTAAAATGCTACCTAAATGGTATTTTGCAGCCACAGATGCTGATGACCTATCAAGTGGATTGGTGGTTTTATGGAACCCGCTATGGGTCTAGGAAAAAGTTTTCTCTTGCTCAGTTGGTATACTTATTGATGTTCGTTTGCACGGTGCCCCGTAACTTTTCCATATTTTCAATGTTTATGGGCCATATAGAAATAGGACTGCTTTCTGGGAAGCATTGTTTGCTTTTGGCATAATGGAACTTTCATCACTTATTATTGTTGGGGACCTTAATTGTACTGTGGATCTAGATGAAGTTTAGGGGAAGTCGAGGAAATTGGACCCTATGGTATGATTAATAAGAGAGGCTTTCCTGGTGCCTAACTACATTGATGTATTCCTGCCGATGCTCGTCCCTACCTGGGATAATGGATAGAAAGGGGATGCATACATTACCAAAAGATTGGATAGGTTCATCATCCATGAGAGCTTAATGGAGCGAATGGAGAACATTCAGTCTAATGTTATCAATAATTTTTTATCGAATCATAGGCCGATAACTCTTCATTGGCAAATGGGTGGGTGGAGACATGGGATGCCCTTCAAATTTAACCGCACTTGGCTTGAAGATCATGTATTTAATGAACTTGTGCTTTCTTGTTGGTCATCTACCCAAGTTTTGAGCTCCTCCCTTATGGAGAATATTCTGGAAAAAAAGCGCATTCTCAGAGCGAATGTTAAAACATGGCAGAAAAAGAAAATAAAGGAACAACTGAAGGATCTAGAAGATATTCAAATAGCACTGGATGCATTGACACCATGGATGTTATCTTAGTGACTACCAGATGAAATTTGGTCACGTATCAATGCTCTCGAACAAAAGAAAAGAGAAATATTGGCAGCACAAGAATCCACTTGGAGGCTAAAGAGTAGAGCAATCTGGATAAATGAAGGGGGTCGTAACATTAAGTTTTTTCATCGTTATGCAAATCACAAGTGTAACACAAATACTATTTGGGAAATTCAAAATGAGGATGGTGCCCGAATCAGATCTCAGGAGGGCATATGTGAAGCAGTTGTTTCACATTTTCAAAAATCATACAAGCAAAGGGAAGAGGTTGAAGTGAACGACATGCTATGGGCTATTGATATGTATCCGGACATGTTTGATGAGGAGGAAAATATATGTTTCTTTAAGGAGGTTACAGCGGATGAAATACTGGAAGTCTTTAAAGCATTCAAGAAAGACGAGAGTTTGGGTCCGAACAGCTGGACTGTTGAGATTTTCACGCACTTCTTCGAGATCTTTAAATCAGATCTCCTAAATATGGTGGAGTCGCAATGTACTTGGCATATTCATCCTCGTATTAATTCCACATATATTGCTCTTATACCCAAAAGAAAGCCTGCGCAAACTTTCAATGACTATCGTCCAATTTCATTATGTAACCTAATTTACAAGATCATTTCAAAAACAATCACAGGGAGGATGCGCAATATTCTTTCAAAGTATATCTCTTCTGAGCAATATGGATTCCTGCCAGATCGGAAAATTCACGATGTTGTCGCTATCGCACAAGAATGTATGCATTCCATTCATACTTCTCATCAAAATGTCGTCATTATGAAGGTGGATCTGATGAAGGCTTAAATTCAGTTGATTGTGGTTATCTTCACTTGATTCTTCTAAAGATAGCACTGCAACCCAGGTGCATAAAATGGATTATGGCATGTGTCCAAAATATAAATTATGTTGTAATTATTAATGGATATCCCACCCAGTTTTCCCAAGCTAGGCGTGGATTGAGGGAAGGTTTCTCTTTGTCACCATTATTATTTATTCTGGCTATGGATGGATTGAGTATGCGGATTAAGTGTGCGGTTGAGGATGGATTATTTCTAGCTCTAGATTCTGGGCACAATATCAAAATATCACATGGATTTTTTGTTGACGACGTGCTAATCATGGGCATGATTCATCGCATTTGATGGATGCATCTTTTTCATATTTTCAAAAGATTTGAAAATGCTTCTGGCTTAATCATGAATATACATAAATCTAAGTTATATTTCAACATGGGCGATATGGAAGATATCAACTATATTAAGAACCTGTTTGGGGTTGAGGCGACCCAAATGGCGAATGGTATACAATATCTTGGCTACCATATAAAACCAAATTGTTATAGAAACAGTGATTGGCAATCACTAGTTGATAAGTTCTTCAAGAGAATTTCTGACTAGGAATTTCGTTGTTTATCCATGGGTGGTCATGTGACTCTGACAAAGGCAGTGCTAACTCAACTAGGCATTTTCTGGGCTTACTTATTTCATATCCCATTAGCAACTATAAATAACATAAACAAAATTATGGCAAATTTTATTTGGGTTGGTTGTAACCGAAAGCACAAATATCACCTAACTAAGTTTAGCCATATTGCCTACTCGAAGATGACAAGGGGATGGGGTATCATGAACCTTAAATTGTTTGGCAAAGCATTATTAGTGAAATCTCTATGGAGGGTTGTTTTCAGATCTGGTGTATGCAGTAGGATGATCCACCAAAAGTATATGAAGAATAAAAGTTTCACTTGCTGGTTTCGTAAAAATTCCATTGGTATTTCAGGTGGCTCAGCGATATGGAGAAGCTTTCAAAAACTAGGAAATTTTTTCCTCAATCACCTCAAGTGGAACATCGGATATGGACACTCCATGATTATTGGCCTTGATCAGATATATGGAACAAATGGGGATGCCTTTTCTCTGAACCATTACGCCTCGCTCTGCTTAGAAAAGGCTATTTGTTCTGGAATCAATTGATTCGAACATGGAGTGACCACTATCCTATATGGAACTCTCCAATACAGATGGGGCTGACAGGACAAATGGCGGATGAATGGCTGTTCATTATTGATGTTTTAAACGCTGCTGGGATTTGTAGGGAGGTCCATCATGACAAACTTATTTGGTCTGGGAAAATGAAATCTGCAAATGTTGTGGTTGCAGACATATATGATAAATTGTGTGAGGTAGAAGGGGGATATGTGGTGGATCTGATGCTATTTGATTTATGGAAATTTCATGTCCCATGTAAAATCATCTGCTTTACATGGCTTGTTTTCCACAACAAGAATCTAACATGGGAGAATCTGCAAAAACGTCAATAGCATGGTCCTAGCATATGTGTTATTTGCAAGCAGGAGGAAGAAAACAATGCACATCTATTTTTGTCATTTCAACATGTTTCCAAGGTATGGTTTAAACTTGTTGCTTATTGTGATTTTCCTCACTTTCAATTTCAAAATGTTGCAGATTGTTTGAGATGGTGGCTTAAGCAAAAATTGGCATGGAGGAACATTCTTCTATTTGTATTCTAGACTATATGGAAATGGAGGAACAAACGTATCTTTGAGAACTATTTTGAAGATTTTGGAGTTACATATGAAAAGCTCATTTCATTAAAGGCACTTTATCCAGCAAAGGAGACTCTCCAAAAACTGACACAAAAAGAGAGTGATGTTCCTCCTATGGTATATTTGATCGCCTTCTTCGATGGGGCTTCACAAAACCAAATTTGTGGATGTGGCGTATGGCTAGTTATGTCACCCGATTTGCAATATAGGGCATACTGGAATGCAGGGACAGGCACCAACAACAACGTTGAGGCAATGACTTTTTGGGGTATCATTTGGCTTATAAGTTTTTTAAACATCCCAGAGATCCATATACATGCGACTCAAGATTATTGTGGATCATGTTAAGAGAAATGCCAACATAAATCAGCCCTCCCTTTTGGGCTGGTTAAGGAGAATTGATTGCCTATGGACAAAGATAGGATGTCCTCCTATTAATTACATAGGAAGAGAATATAATCAGACAATAGATTTTCTGTCAAAGAAAGGCCTTTTGGGTGAAACGGTAAAGTTCAGATGGTCATTTACATGGAGGCGCAACAACCACACTGTGGTTTTTTCATTCCCCGGATAAGTTTTTACATCAGCGATTCTCGATCTATTTTGCTTTTTTATAAAAAACTGCTAATTCCATACTTGTATGTGTAGATAATTGGCAGTGTGAATATGGATGCTATATTTTTTTTTTTTTATAAGTTCTGCTGATGATTTAGATCGAACAAACATTTATTGGATGATCTTTTTGCTTAAGCTTCTTTTCTTAAGCAACAGGATTATATCTGGGTTTTTGGCAGTTTTGAAGGGTTTGACTGTTTCAGGCTATTTGGTAATCTGGAATGCTACAGTGTACATTCTGGAAGACAATGGATGTATATGATCCATCAGTTTTTTATTATCTAATATACAACATTTTTCATACTGAAGAAAAAAACAAAATAAATTAAATTAAATTAATTAATTAATTAAAATAAATTAAAATTT
>APFE030571467.1:52221-117955 GCA_000404065.3 Pinus taeda
AATAATAATAATAGTGGGCTTCTATGGGGCACAATAGTAACAATATGGGCACTACATGGGTACATCAATATAATAAGTGGTTTGTACTAATAACAATAAGGGGTGACACTAGTAGTATAGGGGCCTAACACATGCTACTAAAGCCCACTTCTTTTTCTCTTCCCCTCTGCCCCACAGAAAGTCCCTTTGAATGCTTATTATTAGCTGCTTAATACCTTGAGGAGCAGGAAGAGATGAAAACATAAAAATGGGAATGGCCTGCAGGACCGCCTGTGTGAACACAAGGCGTCCTGCCAGATTTAGTGATCTGCATGTCCATTTTTTGATCTTGTCCTGAAGTTTATTTAAAATGGGTTCCCACACTCCCTTTCTTAGCGGTTTGTCAGTGAGAGGAATGCTAAGATATTTTGAAGGTAGTTGTTCTCTTTGAACTCCAAGAATACTGGTAATATTTCTCTGAATGGCAATACTAGTATTAAAGAAGAAAACTTTGGACTTGTTAAGGCTTACCTCAGTGCCTGCTGCCACAACAAAGTCATTTAAGATATTTTTGATTGCTCTGGCCTCCCTGACGGTGGGTATGCCCTGCAACATAGTATCATCTACAAATTGTTGATGAGCGTTGGCCTCCCCATCTGCGGTAAGTTTGATACCCTAAACTCTTCCTTCAGCATTTTCCATCTTGATCGCTCTACCTAGCCCTTCCATCATGAAGACAAAGAGGAACAGTGAAAGCGAATCTCCTTGTCTGAGCCCTCTGGAGGGAGTGAAGGTCCTTAAGGGAGCTCCATTAAGCAGTATGGAAAAACTGGTTGAGGTAACTAATGCCATGACCCATCTTATCCAGTTCTGATCAAAACCATAGGCTTTTAGAATTGCTCTTATGTAAGCCCAGCTCAATTTGTCATAGGCTTTCGCGAGGTCCAACTGAATGATCATGCCAACTTGTTTGTTGCTTTTGAGAGAGTGTACCACCTCATGAGCTTGGATGATATTGTTGAGGATTTGTCTTACCTCCACATAGCATGTTTCCTCCTCCGAAATGAGAGAGGGAGGAAGTGGTTTGAGTCGATTGGCTATTACTTTGGAGATAATTTTATACACCACATTACATAAGGCTATGGGTCTAAAACCATCCGGAGTCATGGCATTTTCCTGCTTTGGAATCGGAGGTATGAAGGATGCATTCAGAGCCTTTAGTACCTTTTTAAATCTTCTTGAGTCTTCCACCACCTCGAGGATATCATATTTGACAGTATCCCAACAGGCCTTGAAGAAGTCTACATTGAATCCATCCAAGCTTGGTGCTTTTCCACTCTGCATTTCATGAATCACTTCACTAACCTCCTCTTCCGAAACTGGCCTGTTGAGATTGTGGTTTTCCTCTCTGGTAACCAACTGAGGGATATATTGAGTGAAATGTTCAATGAACCTAGATTTGTCCTCCAGAGGCTCCTTTGCAATGTTGCAGAAGCGCTGAACAAGGACCGATTACATATCACTGTGAGAAACTAGCTCAATGCCTTGAGAATCTTTGATCTTTGTGATTATGTTGTGTGGCCTATGAGCTATGGTGGTTTTGTGAAAGAATTTTGTGTTTCTTTCTCCCTCTTTAATCCATTGTATTCTTGATTTCTGCCTCCAGAAAATTTCTTCTTGTAAGCATCGATTCTCCCATTCTTCCTGCAGAGCGTCAGTTAATTTTTGCCTCTCTTCGGTGAAGCCATCTGTGATGATGAGCTTCAATTCAGTTTCTCTTTTGGCTTTGAAGATATCTCCAAATTCATTTTTGTTCCAAACTTTAAGATGAGATTTTATATGTTTAAGTTTCTGCTGGAGCATATACATTTTTGAACCCTGAATATTCAACTCCTCTCTCCACCATGTCTCAACGTTATTAGTGAAATTAGGATGTGAGAGCCAGGCATTTTCAAACATGAAAGGTTTGTTTCTCGAAGTACCCATAAAGTGGCTTCTAGCTGTACATGCCAATGATCAGATCCTCCAAAGGGCAGAATGGAGGTTGTCATGGCAAGTCTTAAGAGAAAGAGGTCCTATGAAATCATGAACCTATCAAGTTTGGAAGCAACTTGATGGGCCCCTCTCCTTTTGTTGTTCCAGGTGAAGGTTCCATTTATTGTTTTAGTATCCACCAGCCTCATGTTCCTAATGAAGTTCTGGAAGGCCATAGAGTCTCTGCCTAGTTGTCTAGTGCCTCCTTTTTTTCTGAAAGAGATCTTATCATATTGAAATCTCCTGCAACAATCCAGGGCAGAGTGGGATGTCTCTCTCTAAGTTCCTTCGGGGAAGTGAGAAGCTTGAGCTTATCTGCTAGCTTTTGAGGTCCATAGACATTCGTAATCATGTATATCTCCTTGTCCCCTACAGGTTGACATATCAGGGAAAGGTAGTTCCTGGATGCTTCAGCATCCAGAATTCCCAATTTTTGTGGGTCCCACAAAGTGAGAATCCCCCCCGCCGAATGATCTGCCTTGACCTCTAAATACTCATAATTGCATAACCATTTATTATGAATATCTCTTATCTTTTCCATTGAACATTTTGTCTCCTGAATAAAAACCATGTCTGGTTTTTCTTCTTTCATTCTGTTACTAAGATTTCTTTGTTTCCTTCTATGACCTATTCCTCTAATGTTCTAGGTTGTGAACTTCATTAAGAAAGATTAGTAAAGGAATAACTGGTAAGATCTTTCATCTTACCTGAGTTGATCAACAGTTTTCCACATTCGTTCGATAGTTCATTCTGCCTCTTTCTTCCTCTTTTCCTGCCTAAGTTCTTTGGAGATTGTGCCTAAGTATTCTCCATCATCTTGACCCCACTTGGCTCCTCGCTTTCATGATTTCTTTTGACTCCCGCTTCCTTCACTTGTGACCTCCAAAGAAAGAGTTGTTGTACTCTATCATAGTCCTCTTTTGGCAGGGAGTCCACCCCTATTATTTTTCCTTGTTCCATAAATTTCTCTAGATCTAGATTTTCCCTATCCAGAATCTGCTGTAATTCATGGTCCTCTGTTCCTGCTTCACTTGGAGTCATGTCCTGGTCCCTACTAATCTCCATTAGTCTTGGTAGATCATCCTTTTGCTGGTTGTCTACTATGATATCCTCCATATCAGCTACCCTATCATGTTCTTTTGTTACATTCTCCATGTTCTAGACTATCTCCTTGTTCCCCTCTTCTTCCTCCAAGATCTTGAAGTTGTTTTGTCTTGTGCGTTTGTCCTCATTTGCCTTCTTGTTTGGACGCTTTCCTCATTTTCCTTTACTTTCAACTTTGGTGAAACCCTCATGGTCTCTCTCAACAGTGGTTTTTTTATTATTTTCCCTATTGATTGTAGGGCAATCTCTATATAGATGCCCATGTTCATGGCATTTGCAACATCTGAATGGTATGTGCTCATAGTCCACTATCTACACCCATTCTTCAGCATATACTTCTAAAATGATCGCTTCTGACAGGGCTCCAGATAGATCCATTTCCACACATATTCGAGCAAAAGAGGTGTATCTCCCTTTCAGAGTTGCCTCTAAGATTTTTAGAAAATGTCCCATCTTGTTGCCTATGGTTTTTAAAGATTCTGGCAACCAATAATCCAGAGGAAGGGAATATAGTCTGATGCAAACCGGTACTGAAGTGAATGTTTCACGTTTCGGAACAAAGTTCATCATCCATGGTCGCATGTAGAGTCCTGTTGTAGCATAGAAATAAGGTCTCCCTTCAAACACTCTGTCTTTGTCTTCCAAGCTTGCGAACACTATAGTGAAAAAACCCTTAGAACCCATATGCAAATGTATTTCCCCTTTTGGCTTCCAATGGCTCCTTATCAAGACATGTAAAGCCTTTTCCGTCGGCCATAGCCCCATGAACTTACATATAATTGCATGCTCTGTCATATGATCTCTTTGAGCTTGTATTGCTAGGTCACTCAATATGACCCAAGGAATAATGCCTGACTTGGGCATGCAGACTCCCATAGTCTTTCTGGAAGCCGGTTTTTCACTATCGCCTCCAATCTCCTTTTCTTTTCTCGTTTCATGTTGATCCCCTTCCTGATCCTGATCTCCACTTCTCCCAGATTTCCCCTGACTTCTGGTTTCTGAGATCTTATCCAGTGGTTTTTTAAAATGTTTCTTTCCCACTTTCTGACATCCCCCAGTGACTCCCTGGCTGTAGGAGGGAGCAGCACCCCCCCTGCACTCCCTGCCATGGTACCCTAAATCCAAAAGCTTGTCTTCAACTCCAACCCTAGCTTCTCCGCTTCTCCTCTACACCACATAAAACTTCAAAAAGAACTCATATTTAAATTGGATTAAAGTATACATGGAAAAGAAAAAAGTAACTAATTATTCAAACTATGTTTCTGCATATTTGATTAAATAACTTATAGATCATTGAACTATTTTAATGATATATAGGTTCGTCTTGGTTTTAGATCCAATTCCAGTTCTTCCTCTTCTCTTTAAGAGAATTGGCGCTTGAGTAGAAGTAAAGGTATCTTTCTTCTATTCAAGATGGGTTTTGTTTTCTTTCTTGCATCTTAAGAATTGTTTTGCATCTACATTTTTAGCTTTTCATCAAGTTCTCTCTTAAAGAGGCAAACTCATTTGGTGTGGTTTTGATCAAGCCTTGAAATTGACCAAACCTTTATGTTGATATAGTTCTTTAATTTTCATCATTAAAAGATCAATATAAAGGAACTGTAATTTTTTAATTATATGTACATAAGTTTGTCCATTTTTATTTTGTTTAACCTAGATTCTTTATAGAGTTTAATTCCTTTTCTTTGTAATTTTTGAATTTAGAATTAACTTTAATATTAACTTTGACAATCTAGTTAGAATATATATTTTCTTTTATTTTAAACATTATAATGTTGTAGACCTAACTTAAGAGAATTAAGAATTATTTTATATTAATATAAAAACTATATCTAACTAGATAGACTATAATAACTAGATTTAACTTTGCAAGAATATTAACATCACCTTAGGACTAACCTTTTAAACATATTAATAATAAAGTAGATAACATAGTAATATATATGTGAGTTATATTTGGCATTTAATTAATATTTTATCATAGGTTATATTAAGATCAACTCATCATTAGATATATACATATTAGTCAACACTAATATAAATTTGTATATGATAAAATAGTATACACATAATGTAGGAGATCTATATTAATTTAGATTAATGACTAATATAAAATTAGTATTAAGCTAACACTAATACACATTAATATAGTTGTACATTAATACTAACATTTAGTGTTAACTTGACATAGTAACGCATAGGATTAACAATAAAGTATTACATAGGTTAACATAATATGGTGTGGATAGAATAATTCTTAGTTTAGGCTAAGATAACATTTAGGTTAGTCTTAAGTGACAGGGTGATTGGACCCATAACCAATCAGGACCACCAGCTTCAACATAAAAAGTCCAAATGGGGCCTTGATTAGGTGGTCTCCCCTAATGTTGATGGAGGACATGTTTTCCCATCAACAATGCCCAAATAAAAATACAATTAACCTAAACGAAGCAAAGTAAACAGTGAGAATATAATACTCTTTGAGAGGGAAACCTCATGTTACAAGATATCAAATGCACAATATAAAATTATAATTAAGATGAGTCATTATTGTATATATAGGATATCTAGATGGTTAGAAGAAAAAAATAATCTTACAAAAACTATAATTAATATAATGATAATTGATTAGGGATAGGGATTAAGGGCTTAACACATTTATAACAACTCTTGACTGTCTTTGTTGATCTTTTTTTTATTTTTTCTTTTGATCCCTTTGTAGACTAATATTTTTGTATGGTTCCAATCTAACCTAAATGGATCCCAAATATTAAAACAAATTAAATGTTTTTTAATAATGTGCATAGATGACCACATACTTGTTAGAGCATGAACTTTAATGCAAAACATCATAGGCTCTAGTCACAATTTTCAAATAAATTGCATTCTTTATATTTAAATTAGAGTGTAGGTTCTTCACATAGGAGCACACAAAACTAGTCATGTCTTTTTTCCCTCATCGGTGCATCACCATATATCAAAGCCATAACATCACCTTAATAACCATATCTAGGTACTTCTAGGGTGCATGATATTCCCCTTATTGGGCACGTTTGGATACTTAGTAATCACTTAGTGTGATTTTACCCTACAACCGCCACTAGTTTACATATTATTTTCACAATGCATCTAAAAATTATGGAGAAGATACAACATATCATCCAAATACCACTTGTTTGATCACCCATTCATTATTTCATATTAACTGCCTTTAATGCAATTTTAAGAATGGTAATTCATGTTCATTTATAAACAATAATTTCATAGTATATATGTGCTTTTGAAAAAAAAATCAATAGGGTTTTATCATCTATTAACTTCACGATTCTCAAGATTCAAACATATAACTTAGACTAAGTAGGTACTTCTAATACATTAACAATATATTCTAATCTAATTTAGTACTTATTGATACATCAACAATATGTTCAAACCATGTTTTTAACTCTAATATATGAAAATAAGTCCTAGTGATCTTAGATTTGTACCTTATCACATTAGTTCTCGTCTCAAGAAACATCCAAGTGATTGGTGAGCTTGATTATGGTGTATATGTAAGAGAGAAGACACCATACTGATTTAACCCTAACCATACCAATATTAATGAATAGCTTATTCAAATCCACTTAATGAGGATTTTACTTTGTATTTTTTTAACAAATACCAAATTAGATTTTTATTGTTCTTACTTCTATTTTAAATATTATCATTATTGTTTGTCAGCCTTTGTCTATTACAAATGATTAAGGACATTATCGATTTTATCACTTATCTTCATTAAAGAACAATTTTATCACTTATCTTCATTAAAGAATACGCTGGAAGATGATAGCATGAGCATGACCTAGTTGTTTTCAAACACTAAACATTTGGATTTTCTTTTATGAATAATGTTATACTTATCTCTGCTTACTCTTCATTGAAATAACTTTGAGATTACTTTCTAACCGAGATGTTCATGAGTTAACACAATTCCAATATAAAAATAATTCAGAAATTTGTGATGCGCAAAATACATATATTTAGCTAATTACTAACTTTGGCAATCAAGTTTTGATGTTGTATAATCGGCCATAACTTTTTTCTCAATTTTCCTTCTTGTAAAATAAAACAAATTATTATATTTAATGTAATAAACTTACATTAAAAAGATATATAAAAAAATAATACATCCTTAAATTAATTGAAAAATTATTTATAAACTAAATTTTAATCATCATTGAAATAAAATATTTAAAATGTAATAATGTAAATATATTTATTATAATAAGTTATTTTAAAAAACCATTACATATCAATATATTATAAATATTATTTAATCCCCCATATATATATATATACCAAGTATATATACCCAGTATATATAAAAGTAAATACAATATTATGAAAATGCAAAAGTTTATATTTAAAATGGTAATGTTAAGTGAATTTATTCTAAAAAGATTATTTTTAAAGAGATGGAATAGCAGCGTGGTATATATTTTAACTAATTGGATGTAGATATATTATGAGAATAGCAAATGTATACCAAGAGAATACAATATCGTCAAAATGCCACTTCAATTAAACTTTTTGTTCATTTTTTAAATGAAAATACCACTTCCTCATATTGATGAGCACGAACACTAAAATTTATTTCAATATTACAATGAAACAAAAAAAATCACATATAAACATGATGTGTTGGCTAAAGAAAAGGAAACATCAAATACTCTGTATAGAAAAGATTCCAAATAAATCGATAATATTTTGCAATGGCTTCCTGTACACAGTAATACCAAGAATTAAGTCAAAATAAAACAAGCCAATTTTAGAAGAAGATCATTCAACCAAACTGATTAATACGTTAAATACAAATAACAAAATTACCTACAAACAACAGAAACATGAATGTACTCAAAACTAGAACAAAATAATTTACAATATTCCTATACATGTAAAGGTAATATCTACCTAATGTTACACTTGGCAGTAATATGCAATACTGAAAGATATCAAATCCTTGTAATTAGGATTCAGCATGCTTCTTCCATGACAAATAATTATCGACTTGCTCAAAAAGCATAGTATTTTGTATGACATTTTTTATATAGGTAATCTTCTATTTGATTTACATAACATAATGACATTTTATTCAAGGTTTCATGTTTTATAATATAAAATGTACTGATAATGAATCAAAATAGAATGTTTGAAAGATTATGACAAAATCATATGTGATTAATCTGAAAAAGTTTTTTCCAGATCATTATGAATCACAAAAATCTGAATTTAGAAATAGAATTATTGTTGGAATATTATCTTGCACAAGCATCAAAATCTCAGTAAACAAATCAAATTTAGGATTTGTATCATTGATTGTATAGTTGTTCATGAAACAATGAGATTATGGCTGAGACATAGAGGAATGCACCAAACTTGGGTTGTAGAAGGTTGATGGTTCCCCAGGCAACTTGACAGGCACATGGTTATCGGATACACAAACAAATGTTGTAGATTTCCAAATGGTCCATTGTAGCGGCAAGCTTGATGGGATTCACAAACTCTCTGTGCAATGTGTTATAATACCTCAACAAATTGATCAAAGCTCCCCTTGCACCACATAATAATCATCGGAACAAGGTGGAAAGGTATCAATGCTTCTGTGAAAATATGTGGATGCGTCTAAAGACTAGAAAGAGTTGCCTTTGGTATGTGGTGCAGCACTGCTCCATATGGGCTTATACGATATAAGTATTTTGGGCAATAAGGAAATTAAGCAGCAAGTGTATATCCTACTATAGAATGGGGTTATTAGACCTAATATATAACCCTATGGATGATGGTGGTGTCCAAAAAGACAAAACATCCACCCTATGGATGATGGTGGTGTCCAAATAGACAAAACATGGTGGATGTGCGTGAACTTTTCTTCTTGAAACAAAAATCCAATGTAAAACTAATACTCATTGCTATGGATTGATAATTTGATAAACCAATTGTAGGGAACCATTTTGGAACTCTCCCTAGCTTGCCATCCCTTCCACACCTAACTTGTCTCGGTAGCCATCATTGATGTGTTCTCTGCCAGATGATGATCACTACCACATTGAAAGTAGAACTCATAGATTGCTCATAACTACAAACTTCCATAAACAGAAAACCATTGAACGGATAGAATGATCACAACTACAAACTTCCTTATCCCAAAATAGGATGAGATTAATAGAATGATTTCAGCTACAAACTTGATTACTCTAAAATAGGATGCCTATCTCTTTTGAACAACTATTCATCCTAGTTTGATCGTTAAAATAAGAGTTATCAACAACTCATTTTTGAACACCATAGCATGTTGATTTAGATTGTCATTAATGTCAATATGGCAATATTCTAGGATACTAAATGATGATATGAAGCCAAGGAGAAGCAGAGTAGATCTATGAAGAAATAGGAGCAAGAAGCCAAGGAGCAAAGCCATCGGAAGAGGTCATTGGAAGCCATGAGAAGCAAAGAGGAACACATTGGCAGAGGTGCATAAACAGTGTTAACGGAGGAGTTAACATGAAATATCGGAGAAATATTAGAGGAGCCATATCAGAGATATCGCATGAAATATTGGGGGAGTATTGCAAAGTATCAGAGGAGTCAACATCAGAGGAGCCATATCAGAGATATCGCATGAAATATCGAAAGGAGCAAAGAGGAACACATGGCAAGGAAAGAGCTAAAAAGAGGAACACATCATAGAAATAAGAGTTATGGGAAGAGCAGAAGAGTGAAGAGAAGTCACAGGAGTGAGAACCCAAGAGCCATATCGAAGGAATTAAGGAGAAATATCGAAGGAAGGAGAAAACTGTGTAAACCCTTAGAAGTTCACAACGCATCAAAGAAATCAATATCGGCAATATTCCGCGAGGATATGTACTGCGGACCCAAAACATGTTATGGCAACACACCCTAATTAATATTGCATCGCAAGTTATGAAGGCTTGTCACATTGAATCCCCTAACTGCGATATAAGGTGTGGACCCGATCACTCCATTATAAACTGCCCTATTGTAATAGCGCATAAACGTGTATCGGAACCTTCACATCGCAAGTCTTAAAGGAAAGCCACTTGAAAAACTGCGATTGCGATAGCATTGCAGACCCGCTACACCATTATAGCATGGCTTAACTAAAATATCGCATCTGTTGAATCACAAAGTTCAAAATAGTTGACACTGTCGGACTGCCAATTGCGATAAGTCTTGTAACCCGACCACCGATTGCGATATAAGTTGTGGACCCAATTGAGTTATCAAAAGAAGCTTACTGGAATATTGCATCCATTGCATATCGCAAGTCTTGAAGAAATGTAACGATGATAAACCGCCGATTGTGATAAGGTTGTGGACCCAACGGATTTATCAACCACTGCCTAAGATCGCATCGCATCCACTCCATTGGCAGTAGCGGAATCACTACGTTATGTGCAAACCTCTGAAAAACTGCGATTGCGATTAAGCTGATGATGTGGCTAGTGGGACCACCCATTATATGGTTTTAATGATGTTAATATGTGAAGATCAATGATGTTGATATCAGAGGACAGAGTATGTTATGGGTACGACTTGTAAAAGACCTCCAGAAGTTGTCGATTAAAGGAATGACGCGGCACATGGGATCTCCAATATGGGTATAACGTCTCTTGTGATGTGATTTCCATGAACAATTAATGTCTATTGTATGAATATTAAAAAGGGCCTCTCTGATGCAGTTTTAATATGCAACACTTTTGTAATTCGGCCTCTCTTCCAAATGAATGTGTCCTTTGAGTATTGGTGAACTCGAAGAGACAAAGGAAGCCGAAGAGCGAGCACAGAGGGAGCTGAAGATCAAGCGAGCGAAAAGGAAGCCAAAGGTCAGGGGTATCAGGCATATATAACAGAGAACAACGAAAGTTTACAAGCTGGCGAACTGTAAGAAAAAGAGGAAGTCGAAGGTTTGGCAGGCGTGGAAGAAGCAGGAGGATAGAAGTAAGTCATAGGTCCAACAGGGTTGGGAGCAAAAAATTACTACCAAACAGATCCAGACAATTTACAACAGAGGGTTTGAGCCCTTGGGGTTGGTGCCTCAGAATTAGAAGGATTGGTGTCCAAGGAGTTGGTGCTCCTAAATCCAAGGTTGGTGCCTTGACAAGACAGGGTTGGTGCTCTGGAAGTTGAAGCCTCACAAAAAGTCCAAGTTGGTGCTTGACAACTGGTTGAAGCCCTATATACATTGTACTTGATTTATTGCAAAGATTATACTAATAAAAGCATTTATTCCTGTTATTTATTTCTATGTTCTAAATATAAATGATTTAACTGAAATATATATATATATATATATATAATAACAATTGAAAAGAAATATTGATTCGCCCCCCCCCCCCCCAGTATTTCGAACAATTGGTATCAGAGCCAGCTTCTTCATATCAGCCTAACAGCTTGAAGAAGGATTCTTAGTTATGATGAGAAATCAAGAAGTGTCAGGAAGACCTCCTCTGTTCGATCGCACAAATTTTTGTTTTTGGAAAAAGAGAATGTCCTACTACTCAATGTCCCTTGGACTTGAAGTTTGGCATTCGGTTTTAAATGAGTACACATCGCCTTCCACTCTTCCAACAGATCAAGACGAAAGGAAAGCTTTCATTAATGCAAAAGCCTTAAACTCCATCACTAATGGAATCACTAATTCTGAATTTACAAAAGTCATGAATTGTAACTCAGCTAAAGAAGTATGGGATAAGCTAATTAGCTTATACGATGGGGACTCCAAAGTTAAGAAGGCAAAACTTCAAACTCATAGAAGGCAATTTGAAAGTCTGAAAGTGGATGATGAAGAAGATATTGCATCATACTTTCTCCGAGTCGCTAAAGTGGTCACATCTCTTAAAGGATTGGAAGAAAACATTGAAGAAAGCATTATTGTTCAAAAGGTCTTAAGATCTCTCCCAGACATATTTGACTCCAAAGTAAGTGCTACAGAATAAATGAAGGATCTAGATACTCTCAAGATGGATGAACTTCATGGAATCCTCATTGCCTATGAGATGAAAAAAAGGATGCCCAAGTTCAAAAGATGCAACATACAAGGCCTCAAAATCAAAAAAGGGGGAAGAATGGAATATCAGTAGTGATGACTCTGATGTTGAATCTGAATTGGCACAATTTGTACGAAGACTAAAGAAAGGATCTAAGCTAAAAGGTAAGTACCCTCTTATTTGTTTCAAATGTGGAAAAATAGGTCGTTATGCTGCAAAATGTCCTCATAAGCGTGACAGTGATGGTGAGAAAACTTCTAAAAGGATGGTATACAAAAAGAAAGGGTTCAATAAGAAGAATTTCTTCTCTAAGCAAGATGAGTCTAATGAAGATGAATTTGTAGTCATCAAAAAGAAATCAACTAATCAGTTCCCTCACCACAAAGGAGGTAATGAAGAATCAGATGAAGAAAATGACCATACTGGAAGCCAAGAAGTATTATTCATGGCATTCACAAATGATGATGATTCAAGGCTAGAAGGAAATGTAGATGAATTGTTAATGAGTGCCATTGAAGAAAATGAGAAATTACGAAATAAAATCATCTTGCTCAAGGTAGAAAATGAGGAAACAAAAAGAAGGGAAGACCTCTTGAAAAATAAGTTAAAAGAAAAAGAAGAAGTTTGTGAAAAACGTGAAGCTGAAATAGTATCTCTGAGGAAGGAATTGGCAAATCAAAAAGGGTTGGGAAAACTCTCAAATACTTGACACTATCCTAAATAATCAAAAACCTCAACGTGACAAATATGGAATAGGTTTTAAAGGAGAATCATCAAGTACTAAGAATAATGCGAAAAGCCATGCCGACGTACTTTCCAGCACCTAAAAGAAGAAAGATTATTTCATCAAAGCCCCATCTCAGATCCAAAGAATGAAGAGAGAGTAACTCCAAGGAAGAATGTTGATTCGAATCATGGCTATTACAACAGGTACAAAACGTTATTTCATCAAAGGCCCATCTCAAATCCAAAGAATGAAGAGGGAGTAACTCCAAGGAAGAATGTTGATTCAAATCATGGCTATTACAACAGGTACAAAATTATTTTTTTGGGGCATTGTTTTTATTGTAAAAATTTTGGTCATCAAGCTAGACATTGCATGGCCTGTAAGAATGAAACACCAAAATTGAAGGATCAAACAAACAAACCATATGGTCCCTAAGGGCAAGGACAAATCAAGACCTACAACTCTTTTGATCCCTTGGCCAAATTTGATCTGATTTGCTCACTATGTAATGATAATGGACACAATGAACAAAATTGCCCCCTCAAAAGAAGAAAATCAAAAAATGAGAATACCAACACGGATAAATGTGGCCTAGCTCTAGGTGCTCACAGCGATGAAAATCATTGGTTTGTGGATAGCGGGTGCTCCAGACACATGATAGGGGACAAAAGGAAGTTTGTCTCATTGAACAAAAAGGAAGGAAATGTATCCTTTGGAAGTGGATTTGCCAAAATTGTTGGAAAAGGAACTGTTGCCCTTATTATTGGAAAAGGAAAAGCTCAAAATGCTTTGCTAGTAAACGGGCTCAAACACAATCTCCTGAGTGTTAGCCAAATCTGTGATCAAGGACGTAATGTTGTCTTTAGCACTAAAGACTGTGAAATAAGGAACTCTTCCTCACGGGAACTTATGGCAAAAGGGGTTAGAACACCAGACAACATCTACATTCTGAACAAAATTCAAGAAGATAAATGTTACTTAAGTCAAACAGATGAAAGTTGGCTATGGCACAAGCGACTTGGACATACAAGCTTCGATAACTTGATCAATATCAGCAAGATTAATGCAGTATGAGACATCCCAAAGTTATTCAAGCCAAATCAAGGAATATGTGGTCCATGTCAAGTTCAACATGGAAAGAAAACTAGAACCAACCACAAGACCAAGGAGTTTTTTACATCAAAGCCTTTGGAATCATCCATGCTGATTTATGTGGACCAACTAGAACTCCGGCACTTTAAGGAGAAAGGTACTTTGCTTTATTTGTTGATGACTATACTAGAATGATGTGGGTATATTTCATAAAATATAAATCCGAAGCATTTGAGTGTTTTAAGAATCTTAAAGCTCTTGTAGAAAATGAAAAGGACTCTAAGATTAAGTGTCTCGGAACAGATAGAGGGGGAGAATTCACATCAATAGAATTTGATGAATTTTGTAAAGTACATGGAATCGAAAGAGAACTCTCTATTGCCAAAACACCCAAGCAAAATGGGGTAGTTGAAAGAAGAAACCGAACAGTTCAAGAAATGGCAAGAACAATGTTAATAGTAGCTGACTTGCAGCCAAAATTCTGGAGAGAAGCAGTCGGGACAGCTGTATATACCTTGAATCGAACTCAATTAAGACCAAATAATGAAAAGACTCCTTATGAATAATGGAAAGGAAGACCTGCTTTAGTAAAATACTTCAAGATTTTTGGAAGCAAGTGCTTCATAAAAATCAATGATGGATCACAAGGAAAATTGGATTCTCGGGTTGACAAAGGGATCTTCCTTGGATATTCTACAAGGATCAAAGCCTACAAGTGCTACAATAATTGACTACGGAAAATTGTGGAAAGTATTGATGTGAATATTGATGAAGACCTAATAGAAAAAGAAATTGAATAACATGAAGTTGACCCTTTCATTAAAGAAGAACCTGATAAAGAAGAAAATGATCAAGAAAAACCCAAGGAAAAAGAACCATCTCAAACCCCTTCAAAGATGAAGTTTCTCCAAAAACATCACCAAAAAGAGCAGATTATTGGCAATATAGATGAAGGGATGCAAACTTGAAGAAGTATGACAAGTACACCAAAGAAAAATAAAGTTGCTCTTCTATCCATGATAGAACCAGAAACATTTACTCAAGCAAGGATCCTCATTGGGTAAAAGCCATGAAGAAGAAATGTCTCAAATCGAGAAGAATGAGACATGGGATTTGGTACCTTGTCCAAAGGATAAAAATATAATTGGAACCAAGTGGGTGTTCAAAAACAAAATGAATGAAGATGGACAAATCATCAGAAATAAGGCAAGGTTTGTTTGTAAAGGCTATTCACAAATTGAAGGAATTGTCTTTGAAGAAACCTTTGCACCAATAGCTCGTGTGGAAGCTATCAGGATGTTCTTGGCATTCTCTTGCTCAAAAGGATTTAAAATATATCAAATGGACGTAAAATCAGCATTTCTAAATGGGGAACTCAAAGAAGAAGTCTACATGGAGCAACCAGAAGGGTTTAATCTAGCATAAGGAAAAGACTTTGTTTGTAAGTTGAAAAGGGCATTATATGGGTTGAAACAAGCTCCTAGAGCTTGGTACACAAAATTGGGTCACTATCTACAACAACAAGGCTTCAAGAAGAGGGTGGCAGGAGGTAATCTCTACATAAAGACAGATGAGGATAAGTTACTAGTCACACTTGTCTATGTTGATGATCTGACTTTTGCTAGTAATAATGATGAGATGAGCCATGAGTTTGCTCAAAATATGTCAAAAGAGTTCGAGAAGTCGATGATAGGAGAGTTATCTTACTTCCTTGGACTACAAGTATCTCAAACCACACCAGGCATGTTCATATCTCAAGCCAAATATCTTAAAGACATGCTTAAAAGATATGGAATGGAACACTGTGCACCCATGAGCACACCTATGACCACATATTACAAATTAAGCAAAGATGATGACTCCCCTCCAGTAAATGCAACTCACTACAGGTCAACAATTGGAGCCCATCTATACTTAACAACTACGAGACCCGACATTATGCAACCAGTAGGAATGGTGGGAAGGTTTCAATCAGCTCCTAAACAATCCCATTTGTTGGCTGTAAAAAGAATTCTCAGATACTTGAAAGGAACTCCCGATTTCGGTCTTTAATACCCTAAGAGCTCAACTCTTACTGTGACTGCATACACTGATGTTGATTGGGCCGAAAGTGTCGATGATCAAAAAAGTACTAATGGAAATGCATTCTTCCTGGGAGACTGTCTAGTATCTTGGCTCAGCAAAAAACAGACATCCATATCATTATCTACAGCTGAAGTCGAGTATATAGCTGCTGCAGATTGTTGTACTCAAATATTGTGGATGAAGGAAGCTCTGAAAGATGTCAACATAGGTACAAATCAACCAATCACCATATATTGTGATAACACAAGTGCTATCAACCTCAGCAAAAATCTAGTAATGCGCTCAAAGACCAAACATATACCAATCAAGTATCATTTCCTTCGTGAACAAGTAGCTGAAAAAAACATCATCTTGGAATATATCAATACTAAGGAGCAGATAGCTGATATTTTCACAAAACCTCTTCCTCAAGAAGCATTTGAACATCTTCGTCAAAAAATGGGGGTTATTTCTTTAGCATCACTTTAAGTTGATTCATAATGTTGCTGCGTGACAGGGAGAGCAGTTCAACAGGGGGAGTCCTTGTGCACTCCTTTGTCACTGATGTCAAAGGGGGAGAGAAAAAGAATATTGCCATCAATGACAAAGGGGGAGATTGTTGATCTAGATTGTCATTAATGTCAATATGGAAATATTCTAGGATACTAAATGATGATATGACGCCAAGGAGAAGTAGAGTAGATCTGTGAAGAAACAGGAGCAAGAAGCCAAGGAGCAAAGCCATCAAGGAAACCATCGGAAGAGGTCAGTGGAAGCCACGAGAAGCAAAGAGGAACGCATCGGCGAAGGTGCATAAACAGTGTTAAAGGAGGAGTTAACATGAAATACTGGAGAAATATCAAAGTTAACATCAGAGGAGCCATATCAGAGATATCACATGAAATATCGAAAGGAGCAAAGAGGAACATGCAGCGACGAAAGAGCCAAAAAGAGGAACACATCGTAGAAAGAAGAGCTATTGAAATAGCAGAAGAGAGAAGAGAAGTCACAGGAGCGCGAAACCAAGAGCCATATCGAAGGAATTAAGGAGAAATATTGAAGAAAGGAACAAACCATGTAAACCCTTTAAAAGTTCACAACGCATCGGAGAAATCAATATCGGCAATATTCAGCGAGGATATGTACTGCAGACCCGAAACATGTTATGGCAACACGCCCTAATTAATATCACATCGCAAGGTATGAAGGCTTGTCACATTGAATCCCCCGAATGCGATATAAGATGTGGAGTTGATCACTCCATTATAAACCACCCTATTGTAATAGCGCATCTGCGTGTATCGGAACCTTCACATTGCAAGTCTTAAAGGAATGCCACTTGAAAAACTGCAATTGCGATAGCATTGCAGACCTGCTACACCAATATAGCATGGCTTAACTAAAATATCGTATCCGTTGAATCGCAAAGTTCAAAAGAGTTGACACCACCGGACTGCCAATTGCAATAAGTCTTGTAACCTGACCATCGATTGCGATATAAGTTGTGGACCCGATTGAGTTATCAAAAGAAGCTTATTGGAATATCACATCTGTCGCATATTGCAAGTCTTAAAGAAATGTAACGATGGTAAACTACCAACTGCGATAAGGTTGTGGACCTAACGGGTTTATTAACAACTGCTTAAGATCGCATCGCATCTGCTCCATTGGCAGTAGCGGAATCACTATGTTATGTGCAAACCTCTGAAAAACTGCGATTGCGATTAAGGTGATGATGGGGCTAGTGGGACCACCCATTATATGGTTTTAACGATGTTGATATGTTAAGATCAATGATGTTGATATCGAAGGACAGAGTATGTTATGGGCATGACTTGTAAAAGACCTCCAGAAGTTGCAATTGCGATTAAAGGAATGACGCATCACGTGGGATCTCCAATATGGGTATAATCTCTCTTGTGATGTGATTTCCGTGAACAATTAATGTCTATTGTATGAATATTAAAAAGGGCCTCTCTGATATAGTTTAATATGAAACACTTTTGTAATTCGGCCTCTCTTCTGAATGAATGTGTCCTTTGAGTATTGGTGAACTCGAAGAGGCAGAGGAAGCCGAAGAGCGAGTGCAGAGGAAGCCGAAAATCAAGCGAGCGAAAAGGAAGCCAAAGGTCAGGGGTATTAGGCATATATAACAGAGAACAAGGAAATTTTAGAGGCTAGCGAATTGTAAGAAACAAAGGAAGCCGAAGGTCAAGCAAATGTGGAAGAAGCAGGAGGACAGAAGTAAGTCGTAGGTTCAGCAGGGTTGGGAGCAGAGAATTACTACCAAGCAGATCCAGACAATTTATAGCAGAGGGTTAGAGCCCTTGGGGTTGGTGCCTCAGAATTGGAAGGATCTGTGTCTTGGGAGTTGGTGCTCCTAAATCCAAGGTTGGTGCCTTCACAAGACAGGGTTGGTGCTTTGGAGGTTGGAACCTCACAAAAAATCCAAGTTGGTGCTTGGCAACTGGTTGAAGTCCTATATACATTGTACTTGATTTATTGCAAAGATTATATTAATAAAAGCATTTATTCTTGTTATTTATTTCTGTGTTCTAAATATAAATGATTTAACAGAAAAAAATAACAATTGAAAAGAAATACTGATTCACCCCTCAGTGTTTCCAGCATAGCATCTACTACTACATCAACCAAAACCACACATAACGCCTATGTTTTGTCATTCAATATTCAAATTTACACGCTCATTGACAACGGTTGGAGACCTAACTTCTCTGGAACAACTAATAATTTGAGTATCATATTTTTCTGTGTTTTGTTGCTTATCGTCATTATGCTATCTAGTGGATGACTGCAATTCATTTGTCAATGAGCCTACAAATTTATCTTTTCCATTGGGCCAACTTCATTCGCTAACATCATTCCTGAGCATACATGTGTTTAGTTGTGGTATCGCTTGTAACTTGCTTTTGTCGCCTCGCCTTCAATGTCATCTAATCTTTGTCATTCTAATCCGAAACACTGTAATGTTGCACAACCGTTATTTGATGCTCCATGAACAATGCTCATTATAACTTATTGCCACATCAACATTCGCTACAAATCTCTTGTTGGCATACTGACCACCGTTGCAAGTCTTTCTTGTTGTCAATTTTCTTCAGATTGATCATTTTTAAATCCTGTAAGGTTATAATTTTAACTTTTCTAACCTTTTAGTATTCCTTTCATTTAATTGACCCCTTGTAAGATCTTACCTGCTGATCGTTAGGAATTTTTGGAAATTATATAGTAGCATCATCTATGTGCAATCATGGTTTCTAGGCATGGTATTGTTTTCTATGCCTTACATCTTCTCCTTAAGTTGTAGTTATCGCTTACTGCACTTTTCTCTTACCTTCATCTTCATCTAAACATATTAGATGGGTACATCTTCAGGCTTAGAAAATATAATACTTTTACATAAATACCGACAGAATATAAGACGATATTTTATTAATGCTACAGCAATAGTACATTGAAAGGGATCCCATAATATAATACTTTTGCATACATATTAACAGAATATAAGACTATTTTATTAATGTTACAACAATAATAAATTGAAATGGATCCCAGGTATACTACTCATATATCTCTCTCAATTATAGCATCTCATTGTGCATTATTATATCATCCCAATACAGATATGACAGTTAAACTACCATACATTAATTCCATGTTAATCACAGAACTCTAACCTAACATTAATTAGCATAATGGCAAATCCATGCACATTCGAACACACATATATACATGTGTTTGTCTTGGAATTTAACCTTTATGATAGACCTCCTAAAAGGAAAGGTTGTGATTATATGTGTCAGTAGACTACATCAAATGGGTAATCTAGCATATCTTTTATTCGATATCATTAAATACATGTGTTTGGTAATATGCCTATGCAAATTATTTGGTTAAAATTATAAACTATTAAGTCAAAATGATAAATTCAAATCTCTTTAAGTTTGATAGAAAGTCAAAAACAAACCCTCTCAATCATGATGATAACAATATTATGAAAACTATTAAATTCAAATTCATAATATCTTTTTTTAAGTGTAGTGATACAATATCATTTTTTTTTTTCTGGGGTAAATGGATGTTTTCACTAGTTAGAAAAAGTTACATATAGCCTGGATTTCCAAAAGAGGACTAAAATTTAGGATATTCTTGAGAGTAGCAAACTTCCTACCAATAACAACAATCAGAAACTGAATACAATAATCATGACTATATAGAAAACTCCTTGAAGTCTCAAGATTTCAAGGGGCGGAATGCATCTGACATTGGCATGATTTTTCCAAAGTTGACTAATTGTTCACCATCTTCTTGGCTCAATGTCTTATCGCTCTTGCGGTCTCATTTTTTGGCCTCTTTGTCTTGCTTGGAGATCACTTTGAAATCCTTTGTTTGAACCCCAAGACCAAACTATGAAGAACTCGAGCCCAATTGGTTTCTTTCCTTGTTTCGAAGATAGGCATTGTAAAAAATCCTAGCATGATGGTCTGGTATGTCCTTCATATCTTTTCCATGCCATCCTTCTGCAAGGGAAATTAGTCATGGGTCATCTAGATCCATATCCTCTGGTAGGAATTTTGCTTTAGCTTCTTCCGCAGGGGAACTAACCATTTCCTATGGTGATGGATTTTGTTTATGATGTTCAAGAGACTTCTACACTGGCTTTGTAGGATTTGATAGAGGGTTATGGAATTTTCCTTCTGTTGAATGCATGCTTGATTGAATGTTGTCTTGCTTTTGAGACTCCTTCAGAGAGGAGAGAAACTCGAACCTATTTCCATATCTGGGGATATGGTCACGATTTGAGGTACCCTAAGGACTCAAATTTCTTCTTCTTTGGGCGACTTTTCCGAAAACATCTTGCTCTTTCTAAGAAGGGTGTTCTTCAAGAAATTCATTGGCATTCATCAGATAGTCCCTAATAGGATGTCCATATTTATGATAACGTCTACATCTAAAGGGGACATGTTCATAATCTAGAGATTACTTCCAAATACTATCTTGATAATAAATATCTATGTAGGTTGGAAGAAGCTAGGAGATATCCATGTAAACACAAATTTAAGAATTTGGTGTGTACCTCCCACTCTTAATAGCCTCTGAGATTTTGACAAAGTTTTTAATGGCATTGTCGATGCCTTCAAAGGTTTCCTCCTCCAAATATTCCTTGCGAAGAGAAAAGAGACGAACCCACACTAGAGAAACAAGGGATTTTTCCTTCCTCAGATTATACTATTCCTTCCAAAATCACATGAAAAACCCAGCATTGTTGAAAAAATACAACCCTCCTTCAAAACCCTTGATTTGTCTTCCAAGTTGGAGAAGATGATTGTGAAGAATCCCTTTTCACCTAACTCCAATTCTATTTGACCCTGGAGGTTCCATTTATTTCGGATCCACCTAATCAACAACTTTTCAGAGGACCATAATCCAATGAATTTGCAGATTAGAGTGTGATCCAGCATATATTGGATATATTTTCTAATTTGCTAGATTTAACCTCATATTTTGTCTCTTGCACTGCTTTTGGAAGACAACGCCTTGGATTTCTAGCTTGGTGTGATGCACCCAATGGAGGTTTTCTTGTGAAGCCAGAAACCTCACATCACTTAGCTACTCTATGAAAAAGGTGTTGAAGATAAGGAGATTGGAGGGGAATACTAGTAGATCCAAAATCATTATGAATTCTTGAAACAATATAGCTAAAGGAGAGGATAGAACCCCCTCTCGTAAAGCTGAGCATAAACAACTATGTAGAAAAAACCTTAGAATTTGCAGAGCAAACCAAAAAACAAACCTCTTTATTTCCATTATTTATATTGTATTCATACAATATCATTATTCATATTATATTACTAATACATCTATTATATATATATATATATATATATATATATATATATTATGTTGCTAAAAAATGGGAAGTAATATTATCTTATTATTTTTTTATTTTTTTATTTAATTTTTTATCATTATCATTAGTATTATTATTAACTGTACTGTTATGTTTTGCTTTTGTTTAGTTGTTATTTAAATGTTTTTAATATTTTTGTGATCACTTTTCCATATAAAAAAGAAGCCATACACTTAGAACTCTCATGTTTTTGTTCATTTAAATCAAAATATGTATTCTTATATTTATATAATGGGAGAGACATTTTCTCCATTATTTTCTATTAATATGAGATTGCTTTAATATATTTTTTTTATTTACATAATGTAAATTCCAATTACTAAATAATGACCATAGACAATAATTATACTAATATCATCTTTTATGGTCATTCTGGAAAATACACCAAGCTTGTTTTTAAATTTAACAAACTCATCATGACAAAAGATTTGGTGAAAATGTCTGCTTTTGTGTTACAATATTGAAGTTCAACCTCATCATCTTCTACCAGTTATCTAATGAAATGACAATATACAATGATGTGTTTTGTGTACTCATAAGAAATTGGATTCTTCGATAATTTTAGTTTCCCTAATTGTCATAACAATTAATGGTTGGCCAGGCATCTAATCTTCAAGTATTCTTCTAAGAGAAACTGCCCCATATACTCTTTTTGTTGCCTCCCAGTATATTTTCTCAATAGAAGAAAGAGAAACATGTTGTTCTTGCTAGCCCATGAAAATGCACCTATTCCAAAAACTAGATACATAATCAACTATTGATTTCCAATCATCCGTTGATCCTTCCCAATGATAATTTGTATAACTAGCGAATTCAAGCAGATCACTATTATACCTTTAACATATCTCAAAAAAAAATTGTTATTATCCAATATTCTACTTTAGGACTCGTGTCACGAACATAGATATGTCATTGATTGCAAAACTAAGCTCGGGCTTAATGGTTATATGAAAGAAAAGACTTCCACTAGCTGCCTAAAAAATTGACTCATTGTTAGTTTTGAGTCAAATTTGGTTGAAAATCTCAACCTTTTTTCGCATATGTAGATGAATTTTACCAATCAACCATCTTGTCTTTGATTGTAATTCGTGAAGTTTGCATTCTAGTTTTTATTTACCTCAACTCAATCCCGATTTAGGATCATCTTGGAAGAGACTCCATAGACTCAGAAACACTATACCTCATACTCTTGTATTAACATGAATTTCCGTCACATGATAATTAGTGAGGTAACCTGCTTTTAATTATAATACGACAAATATGAGTTGACCTCTTCTAAATTAGAAAGAGTAATGATAAGCATATTCCTTCAAGAATTTTGTAGCATGTGAACCAAAGGCCTTTAAAGTTCACATAGTTTAAACCATCATCCATGTTAATATTATTTGGATGTAATTTTATTTCCGAGGTTACGCTTATCTTCCTCTATATGTGATTTCCTTCCCTCACGATGATTTTGGCATTCTCTACGCATATTTGGTGAGTAATGTTATGTGTGTTTCACTAGGATCAATCGTTTGATTTTATCATGTCTTAGGCCATGCAATGTTCTGCAAACCTCACAAATGTATCTACCTATCTTTCTAATGTAAAATCTTACAACATATACACAGGATAAACTCCTTTATACATTTTGGGTTTTGTTGGATATTTTGTTGAATCTACCATTTTTCTAATTATCTTCAAGGGGGAGAATGCAACACTTATGTGCCACTTCTTTAGAATCTTAGCAAGTTATTTTATTGTCCCTTGGATATTTTATTGTCCCTTGGATATAGGGTAGACAGGTGTTGCACAAAAATTGTCACCTTGACATTCTGCAATCAGTGTGAGTTTATCACCACTCATATTTTCCTCCTTTGCAAGTCTTAAACCTCAGTTCTTCATATCAAGCCTTGAAAATAAGAGAAAGTCCTTAAAAATCTCTAAAACTCTGGTTACGCACTTTTTCTTAGTATTATCTGCGGTCCCGCACCTAATGGTCATGTCCCCTGGGCACCTGACCGCTCTTTTTCTATGTTATGGGTGTGAACCCCTGTAAATTGTCAAAAAGGTGCAAGTACATTCTTAAAAACTCACTTTGAGTCATTTCTGGAAGCTTCTAGAGGGAATCTTGAGGTGGCAAGTACGCTCCTTTAAGATTCTTGCATCCCATACCTTAAGGAGCTAACCGCTTGATGTGAGGAGCTTATCCCTTTGAAGGAGGACTCTATCCCTTCAAGGGTGGACCTGTAATCTCCTTCCTTTGCACTATAAAATGAAGCATTGGGCTGCTTACTGAAGAGGTTGAAAGCTGAATATTTTTTAGGTGAAATGTTGTTGGAACTTAGTCTTCCTAATTGAGCTTTTGAGAAGAGAGATTACATACCTTTTTGATCTCATTTGAAAGAGAGTGAGGCTTGTCAAAGTAGAGGAGATTCTTGTTTGGACCCTGGAAAGAGCTTGTACAACAACAAGTTTGAGTATCTCTTTCTTCTTCATGTTGTCATGTATGAGGCTCTCTTTTTGCTTTAAAAACAACTCTCAAAATGCTTCCCTTCATACCCATTTCTTCTTAATACTTTCAAAAAATGATTCCATTCATGTTTAGTATGCTCTTTCATTAGATCGCTTTGGTCAAAAAAGTATTTATTAGACCAAGTTTTTGTGCTAAGAAGTGATGCAAGTTTACATATGAGTACCCACTGGTATGGGTCTTCTTTTTGTATACTTGTTGCATCAGAGAACCATCATTGTTTTCAGTGAGTAGCATCCAAAAAGGGTATACTTCTCTCATTTTCTATTTCCATTGTGAATTTGATCCTCTCCTTCTGGTTGTTTAAGTGTTCGAAGAACTCTTCTAAACTCTCCCATCCATGAAGCCAAATTATATTAGTATTGTCTACATACAGCTTCTACAATTTAAGTTTCAGAAGAGGATTCTAAGGCACGTATTTCAAAGTTTTCCATGTCCAAATGGGCAATAATAGGTGAAAGGAGTGAGCCCATAGTGATACTTCAATCTACTCATAAATAGTTCCTAGCAAAATGAAATAGGTGGATTTCAAGAAAAATAACTTACTAGTTTTTTACAATTTCTTCATTCGTTATATCCCTGATAATGTTAAAAATATCTTGGATTGGAATTTTCGTAAACAAAGATACAAATCAAAACTCACTAGGATGTCTTCGTCCTCGACATTTTGATCTTTTATTAATATAATGTAGAGTCTGTGACAAATGAATTGGTTTGTCCAACAAGAATCTTGAGTTTGTTGGCTAATAGTTTGGTTAGCTTATATGTTGTTGATCCAATGATATTTATTATTGGCCTAAGAGGAAAAATTTATTCGTAATGCAATACATATATGCATGGGATTATTAGATATTTTGGTATCAACTTGTTCTTTACATCAACTTCCCAAGGTGCATTCCGGATTGCATGAGTTACCTCTTATAATTTTGTTGCTTGAACCATTTGTAAGTATTCTATAGCTACCATTTTTTGTTAGGTCCAACATTTTCAGATTGTAGTCTCTATTGTTCATAACTATTGTAGCCGTTAGAATTTTAATGTCAATATTCTTTCTAATATACTTTAGGGCGACTTCTTCTCTAGTAATGTTTATTTTTGGAACATTTACTCTTCTCAATAGCATGGCACATTCTTGTTTGTGAGACCAAAGAACTTATTAGTCTACCAAACTTTTAAACCTGAAAGGTAGTGTAGAGAGCTTAGATCTATCATGTCAAAATAAAAAATTAGCCATACTTTACCTTGATTATTATTCCAACCTCATTACTGTGATGATGATGTCATCTACATATATCATCAATATTAGCACATCACAATCCTCACTTTCGAACATGCAGATTGGAATAAAAATAGCTTCTAAATCCATTATCCTAAAAATGTTTCCCAATTTTGATATACCAAGTTCATGGTACAAGTTAGAGACCATAAAGAGCCTTAACCAATTTGCATACCTCATGTTCCTTTCTAGGAACAAAAAAACCTTGAGGGTTGATACATATAAACCTCTTCCTCCAAATGACCATTAAGGCACACTTAACGTCCATTTGAAAATTAATCCAACCAAAATGAGCAATAAGGGCCAAATCTAACCTGATTGTAACTATCTTGATAGTGGGAAAAAAATGTCTCCTTTCAATTGATCTCCAGCAACCGCCTGATAGCTTTGATGTGCGACTATTATCCGTTACTTGAGCCAACCATTGTGTCCCCTCGCTCATCTATCATGATCGTATATTTGAAGGTGGGCCATCCAACCTCGAATGTATGATTTTTATTATGTAATTGGATGTTTATGCTTGTTTTTCTTGGACATACTGTTGATCAGTGGTTGTCATTGATGTCAACCCAAGTAGCACCAGGGGCTACCCTGATCTTGCAAGGGCATTTTGACTTGACAACTCATATTATTTTGCGTCAAAGATCTTCTCGATGGATTCTACTCGTCGAGATGTTTCCGTCGATATATGGTCATCGTGGCATTTTCGCTATAACTTTTTTTCTGCGAAGCTTCAAAAGCTGAAATTAAGACCCATTTGAGCCGAAATCTTGATGAACCTCGTGATCGAATTTCAAAACTTGGTTCGCTATATTTTCGAAGATATGATCTGAGGAAATTAGGGAGTTTGCAAGCTCCTGAATTTCATGTCAAATAGGTGACGTTTGGAAAATTGCCATAACTTTCTCTCTGAGCATTGGATTCAAATTTCGTAAATAGTCTCAGATAGAGAACAGACTGCAGTTTGTTGAGTAGTATTTTTAGGGCCGAAGGTTGCAACATTGACACATGGCACTTCGTACAAGTTCGCTCTACTGAACCAAGCTATTATCAGGTCATCGTGGGAGATTGGGCATAACTCTTTCTTGAAGAATCCAATTGATCCAAAATGGATCCTAAAACCCTCTAAGTCTTTATATACTTAAACACTATCGCAAAGGAAAAACCTTCACAAATGGCGGAAAGCACTATTACACGAGAAAAACATGAAGAAATGGTGAAAACAGAGTTAAGCGGAGGCTAAAGCAACATTGTGCAGGAGCCGTCGGATCAAACTGATCAACGGTCCAGATCTAATCGGCATATCGCAATCGAAGGTGGCAAGCAGAGTCTATCAGAGGCAGCCTCATGGAAATCACTATAGCGATCAACGCGATTGAATGAGGGTCGTTGATCAAGCGCACAGATCAACAATCCAGATCTACTCGCAAAATCGCATCGCTAATACACACACAGAAGGACTTAACCCACGGCCCGAAGGTTAGGCGATATGCAATTGCGATATATCGTATCGCAATATTGCATCGGAGCGATACAAAGGAGCGGGGCTGATACAAATGTGACTTGCGATAGTCGGACCCGACGGGTTTTATGGATGCACTTTAATATATTCTGAGATCCGTTAAAAAGGATTTTTCTATGTATTTTCGCATGTTCATTAAATAAACGAAATACAAAGAAAATGCACCTGGAGAAATAAAACGGACCCGAAGCTGCTTTATATTGTTTGAGTTCCATAATGAGCAGGATTTCGGGCGGGCCTTAAGCGGTAAGTGGTATTGGATGGGCTCCACCCAATCCCATACATTGGCTGACACGTGGCTTGGCGCCGAAGAGAGAAAACCGCCTTTTCGAGCGAGTAATCTCCGTACGCATAAGCCGCCCGAAATGAATATCAACCGTTGGATCAGAGATCACCCATATCAACGGTGGGCTTGCGATAGCGACCAAAGGCAGATCTAAAAGCATTATAGGGTGGATTCGATGATTTTTGAAGTCTGATAGAAAGAGTTTTGCGGGTTTTTCGGTTTTTTTAGTGTATTTCTCTGTGTAAACAGAGAAATGTGTTCCCGAGGATTTCAATCACGCCAATGGTCCTTTCCGTTTAAAAACAGGTGGCCACCATACCTGAAGGCATTTCACAATGATTGTTTAACGCTCAGAGGGGATTTGAACAAACAAAGGTCGAAAGCCAGAGAGCCGAAAGGGAAGACGCACAGACAAGCGCCAATAGGCTTAAAAGCCAGTCAGTGGCAGAGACAGGGAAAGCAGTGCTGAGACGAAGAGAAAACAGAAGACAAAGAGCGAGAGGGAGAGTTTGTGTACTAAGAAAGACTTGAGGGATTCAAGTAAAACCATGTTGTTTATTCCTATTGTGTTGAGACTCGATTTGAGCTCACACTTGTAAAAACTCTGCTCTTAAAGACATAATAGAGAGGTCACCACCAAAAGCTGGACTAGGAGACGTAACCCAAGAGTTTTGGGTGAACTCCTTGATTATTTGTTGTGTTGATGTGTGTTTGTCTATTATGTTTCTCTAACTGCTCATTGTCTATATTATTTGCAATCTTTTCGATCCATTGCACTAAGTAATATAGGCATTTCTGCACACGACTCTGTAATACCTTAATATTGTTTTAAGATCTAATCACCCAGATCAAGTGGTATCAGAGCTTTAGGTTTTGTTAAGGTTAGACAAGCTTATGCTGGATTTTGAATGCTAACTAAGTCAAAGCTCAAACTAGGAGAAGGAGAACTAGTTGAGGCTAATACAGAGATTGGAAGTGTCTATTCTAAGAGGAGAATGGCAGAAGAAGTCCCATTGGAATCAGACTCTCAGTTCATGGGCAGTTTTATGGCCATACGAGCCATGGTAGAAAAGATGTATCAGGAATTTAAGAAGGGTCAAGGTGAAAGCATTTCAACACCCAAACTAGACAAAGTAGCGAAGGAACCTTCTCTAGTTGACCCTCCAGAGGGCAAAGGGAAAGGGGAAAAGCCTCCTCCCTCATCTCCTCCACCATCACCTTCATCCTCCTCATCTCTTAGCCCTGAAAAGAAAAAGAAGAAAACTTTTGTGATTAAATTAGATGTGAAATTTGATTTGCCAATTTGTGATGGAGAACTAAATGCAGAAAAGCTAGATAACTGGATAAGACAGATTGATGTATATTGCAAGGTGCAGAACATTGATTCAGAAAGGAGAACGATTCAGCTGGCTAGCCTTCGACTTGGAGGAACTACACTAGTGTGGTGGGAAGGCAAGACACAAGCTGATTTGAAGAGACATGGTAAAATCCTTTCTACCTGGAATGAATTTGTTTCTGCTATCAAAAAACAATTATATCCTTTAGCTTATATGCAGCAAGCAATGATGAGTTGGCAAACTCTTCGCCAATTAAAGGGTCAAAGTGTACAAAGTTATACCCAGGAATTTAGAAAAAGAGCTTTAACTCTAGGCATATCTCTAGACTCACTTGAAATTTTGTTGAAGTATATAGGTGGTCTGCATAGCTATTTGAAGCACACCATTCTCATGTTTAATCTCACTAGCCTAGATGATGTATTAGTTCAAGCTACACATCTAAAAGCTAGAGGCAAGAATGTGAACCCAGAGGTTGGGGGATCATCTAAACACTCTGCAAGCAAGAACAAGGAAAAGAAGAAGCTGAAATGGAAGGAGAGGAAGACAAACGTTGTATAGAAAGACAAACCTTCATGCACTCATTGCAAGAAGGATGGACACAATGATGCACACCGCTGGTCTTTGCATCCAAAGCTGAAACCTAAAAAGTTCAATGGTAAGAAGAAAAACACTGTTGCTGCTATTCAGAAAGACTTGGGGTCAGACTCAGGTGATGACACAATAGTCACAACCACAGGTATAAAAGGTAAAAATTCTAAAGCATCCACAAGTAATTATGCACAATCTATTGTTAATAAAGATAATGAGAGGAAAAGGCATGAGCTTTTTCATATTAGAGTCATTTCCAAGCACCAAAAGATTGATACTTTATTTGATAGTGGATCACAAGTAAACTTGATTTCTGAAACAATTGTAAAGAAGTTGGGATTACTAACAACACCTCACAAGAAGCCATATCCATTAGGTTGGGTATGTGGTAAAGCAAAGTTACAAGTAACAAGACAATGTAAACTTAGGTTTGCTATTGGGTCAACATTTGTAGATGAGGTTGAGTTAGATATAGGTCCCTTGGATATATGTGGTATTGTTTTGGGAAGTCCTTACTTGTATGATAGGAAAGCCATTTTCTATAGAGCTGAAAATAAGTATCAACTCACTAAAGATGGAATAGAATATATTGTAGGAGCTCATAAACTCAAAAATAACTATTCTCTTATAAACTCAGGGCAAATGAAAAGAATTGTGAATTCATGTAAGAAATTTTTACTAATGGTTGTAAAGGAAAAACCCTGATAAAACCAATGTATTTGAAGGTTGTGATGCTAAACAGAAAGCTGATTTAGTTAAAGTTGTTTCAGAATATGATATCCTATTTCAAGAACCTAAAGGTCTGCCACCCAAAAGGGAAATAGTACATGATATTCATTTGCAGCAAGATGCTCCATTACCTAACATCGGAATGTACAGGCTATCCACTTTAGAGAATGCAGAGATAAAGGAGCAGGTACAGGAGCTGCTCGATAAAGGGTTCATAAGACCAAACACATCGCCATGTGGATCTCCAATCGTACTGGTGAGAAAGAAAGGCGGTTCGTGGAGAATGTGCATTGATTATAGAGCACTGAATAAAATAACGATCAAGAATTGTTATCCTCTTCCTCGTATTGATGATCTATTAGATCAATTAAAGAAGCAGTTTACTTTTCCAAGTTAGACTTGCATAGTGGCTATCATCAGGTCAGAGTTGCAGAACAAGATGCATGGAAGACTGCTTTCAAGACAAAGCAAGGGCTTTATGAATGGCTGGTTATGCCTTTTGGCTTAACTAATGCTCCTACCACTTTCATGAGAGTTATGAATGATGTACTCAGACCTTTTATTGATGATTTTGTAATTGTATATTTAGATGACATTCTTGTTTTTAGTAAAACATGGGAAGACCATTTGAAGCATGTAAAGCAGACTTTAGATGTTTTAAAAAGAGAAAAATCTCTATGTGAAGTTGTCAAAATGTGAATTTGGCAAAACATCTTTAAATTATTTGGGTCATATTGTAGGGGGTGGTAAATTGAAGATAGATCCCTCTCAGGTCGAAGTCATTGTGAACTAGCCTAAACCCAAATCTGATACAGAAGTTAGGAGTTTCCTAGGAGCAGCACAATATTGGAGAAAGTTTATTGCTAACTTTTCTTTGATTGCAGCTCCCTTACATGCTCTAACAGGATTGAACAAGGTGTTTCAATGGGGAGGCAAACAGCAGAAAGCCTTCAACACCTTAAAAGAAAAAATTATCACAACACCAGTATTAGCACTGCCAAATCTTCAACGTCCATTTGAGATTGAAACAGATGCCAGTGACTATGCCATGGGAGCAATGTTGATGCAACACGGTAAACCCATATGCTACCATTCTGAGACATTTAATTCTGTAGTAGTTAATTATCCAACATATGATAAAAAGTTGTATGCATTAGTACAGAGTGTGAAAAATTGGAAACATTACCTAATGGGCAAAGAAACAATCATACATATCGATCATCAACCACTTCAATATTTGCACTCACAAACTAAATTGCAGCAATCAAGACATTAGAGGTGGATTGGTTTCCTATAGCAATTTCATCTTGTCATCAGATATAAGAAGGGCAACACAATAACGTTGCAGATATGCTATCAAAACCAATCATAAATGCATCTACTATACTTAAGCATAACTCAGTAATGCATGAAAGTTACATTGAACAATATGCTCAAGATGTAAATTTTAAGATGTATATGCAACTTTAAGTCATGGCAAGCAAGTAGAAGAATTGGATTATAATGTTAAGGACCAACTCTTATATCATTTGGGAAAGTTATGCATTCCACAAACTGAAAGAGTTAACATAATCCAAGAAGCACATACTTCTCTCATATCAGGTCATTTTGGTGTAAGTAAAACAGTTGCACATTTGCAAAGGTTCTATTATTGGCCAAGAATGCATAAAACAGTTTCTAGATATATTAAAGGGTGTACCATGTGTGCTAAAAGCAAGCCCAGTAATAGAAAAATAGGCTTGTACACTCCACTTCCAGTTCCTTCTCATCCTTGGGAAAGTGTGTCCAAGGACTTTGTTGGGGGATTGCCAAAATCTCGAAAAGGTCATGATTATTTGTATGTTGTTGTGGATAGGTTCAGCAAAATGTGTATTTTGATACCTTGTAACAAGCAGGTCACAGCTGAACAAACAGCAAAGTTGTTCTTTCAGCATTATGGGTTCATTTTGGGTTACCCACTTCTATTATATCTGATCGAGATTCGCGATTTGTTGGGAAGTTTTGGTCAAGTCTATTAGGAGTTGATGGACACTAGATTGAAGAAGAGCACAGCATTTCATCCACAAACAGATGGTCAAACAGAGGTGGTCAACAAGACAGTGATCCAATTGCTCAAAGGCTATTGCAGCAAGCATCCCAAGCTTTGGGATGAGCATTTGTGTTATGTGCAACATGCTTACAACCATGCCAAGCACTCTTCTACTCAAAGATCTCCTTTTGAGACTTGTTTTGGTTTTATACCAAAGTCTCCTTTGGATTTTGTCTTTGCTAAAGACAAAGCAGTTGATGGACACAGTGATGTGGACAAAGCAACCAAGTTCATTGAACAGATCCAAGAAATTCACTAGGTAGTGCAAGAACAGCTGGAAAGAAGCCAGGCCAAGTACAAGGCAAGGCATGACAAACATCGAATTGAGCATAGTTTCCAAGTTGGTGATCAAGTATGGCTGTACATCAGCAAAGACAGAATGCAAGGTGAAGGTAAGAAGCTAAAACCAATAAGGTATGTGCCTTTCAAGATACTTTAGAAAATTGGTGAAAACGCTTTTCACCTTGATTTGCCAGCTTATATGCATATTTATTGAGTCGTTAATGCAGAAAACTTGAGACTATATGAACCTTCATTGATTGAAGATCCCAAAGAGCAAAGTCAGTTGCCTTCTATTGATGATCTGTTGCCTGAATATCTCAATGAGCAGGAGGACACAATTATGGACAGGAAGGTGAGAACTACGCGACGAGGGGATGTTAAGTACTTGAGAATCGGACTCAAAGGTTCAAAACCAAGTAGTGCACAATGGATAGAAATTGGACAAGTGAGGAAGTTGTACCCTCACTTGATTGATACCTAAAAACCAACTTTTGGTGGTCCAAAATCTTTTCAGTGGAAAGGCAGGATCCAAAATGGATCCTAAAACCCTCTAAGTCTTTATATACTTAAACACTATCACAAAGGAAAAACCTTCACAAATGGCGGAAAGCACTATCGCACGGGAAAAACATGAAGAAATGGTGAAAACAGAGTTAAGCGGAGGCTAAAGCAACATTACACAAGAGCCGTCAGATCGGACCGATCAATGGTCCAAATCTAATCAGCATATAGCAATCGGAGGTGGCAAGCGGAGTCTATCGGAGGCGGTCTTATGGAAATCGCAATAGCGATCAGCGCGATTAAATGAGGATCATTGATCAAGCGCGCAGATCAACAGTCCAGATCTACTTGCAATATCGCATCGCTAATACACACACAGAAGGACTTAACCTGCAACTCAAAGGTTAGGCAATATGCGATTGCGATATATCGCATCGAAGCAATACAAAGGAGGGGGGCCGACACAAATGCGACTTGCGATAGCCGGACTCGACGGGTTTTATGGATGCAATTTAATATATTTTGAGTTATGGTAAAAAGGGTTATTCTATGTATTTTCGCATTTTCGTTAAATAAACGAAATACAAAGAAAATGTGCCCGGAGCGATAAAACGGACCCGAAAGGTTAATACCAATGTGGAAAAAGTCGAAGTCGGGATTAAATCGGCAAGGGTCCAAAAGTTGAAAAAGTCGTTAAAGTCGGGAGTTTTTCGAAAAAGTCGGCAAAATTAAACAGCCAGCCAAAAAAATCAAAAAATCGGGATTTAATCAGCCAGCCAAAAAAATCAAAAAATGGGGATTTAATCAGGATTTATTCCCGACTTTTTCCACACTGGTTAATACATGCAGCTTTATATTGTTTGAGTTCTATAACGAGCAGGATTTCGAGCGGGATTTAGTGGTATTGGACGGGCTCCACCTGATCCCATACACTGGCCAACACGTGGCTTGGCGCCGGAGAGAGAAAACCGCCTTTTCTGGAGAGTAATCTCTGTACTTATAAGCCACTCGAAATGAATATCAACCTTTGGATCAGAGATCACCCAAATCAACGATGGTTTGCAATAGCGACCAAAGGCGGATTCGAAAGGATTATAGGTCGGATTCGATGATTTTTGAAGTCCGATAGAAAGAGTTTTGCGGGTTTTTCAGCATTTTTAGTGTATTTCTTTGTGTAAACAAAGAAATGCGTTCCCGGGGATTTCAACCACGCCAATGGTCCTTTCCATTTAAAAACAGGTGGCCACCATACCTGAAGGTGTTTTACAATGATTGTTTAACGCTCAGAGGGGATTTGAACGGACAAAGGCCGGAAGCCAAAGAACCGAAAGGGGAGACAAACAGACAAGCATTGATAGGCTTAAAAGCTAGTCAGTGGCAGAGACAAGGAAAGCAATGCTGAGACAAAGAGAAAACAGAAGACAGAGAGCGAGAGGGAGAGTCTGTGTACTCAAAAAGACTTGAGGGATTCAAGTAAAACCCTGGTGTTTATTCCTGTTGTGTTGAGACTCGATTTGAGCTCACACTTGTAAAAACTCTATTCTTGAAGACATAATAGAGAGGTCACCACTGAAAGTTGGACCAGGAGACGTAGCCCAAGAGTTTTGGGTGAACTCCTTGATTATTTGTTGTGTTGATATGTGTTTGTCTATTATGTTTCTCTAACTGCTCATTGTCTATATTATTCATAATCTTTTCGATCCGTTGCACTAAGTAATATAGGCATTCCTGCACACGAGTCTGTAATACCTTAATATTGTTTTAAGATCTCATTTTCATATCACCAATCTTGATCAGACCTGTGGGGTTGCAAAGATGACTCAGAGGGCTACCACAAGACGAAATTTCAAACCCTGAAGATCCGAAGTTACATAGATACAACAGATTCAATATCGAGCTCCTAGAAGGCAAGAAAAAGCATGCATTCAAGGATCATTGTAGTAAGGACCACACATCAACTGTCAAGGGTAAGTCTCCTATAGCAAGGTATGTATGATTAAGTGTTTACATTTGAATTTTGAGTATCATCTCTGATATATGTTTTTGCAGGACAACGTAAGTATATACAAGGTCTCGGTTATATCTTTATGTCTCTATATGTCACAGTTAGTTCTGATACCACATTTCGAATGTCCTATTCCTGATACTACACATTTGATGCTACACCAAGTCTACTAAATCTATATGATGTTGTAAGTTCATGTTACTTGTCTTGTCATAGTTGATAGAATGCTCTCTGTTGTTGTACTTAGAACTTGGTTCATCACAAGTCTAGGGTCTGTCATCAGTTTCTATTGTATATATATCTTTAGGTCAGTTTTGGATATAGTCTTGCATAGAGTCCAGGCCTATATCAAGAGTGGGAGTCTTTGTCTACTGTTGCAAAAAGTCAACAACAAAAGTGACAAGAACATTTCAGGTACACATTGTAACTTTAATTTGTATTTATTCATTATTATGCACTTACATGTGTTTTGCAGACAGAGGTAAGTTGAAGGGTATTTTGTTTTGTTTTGGGATTGGTTTCGTCGGGCAAATTTTGCATGTAGGTAGAAGAAGATTTAGGTACAACTTCAAGCAAGAATTCAAGAGCTGAAGTATCAAATCAAAGGAGGCATTGTAGCGGGACATTCTTTGAAGACATGACAACCATTTGCATATTGTGAAGAAGTAGCAAGGCCAATAGTCAATGGGGCATCCTTTGAAGACATGACAGCCATCTGCATATTGTGAAGAAGTGTCAAGGCCAAGAGTCATCATTATAAAGTTGTGAAAGAGTCAATTGTAAAAGTGTCATCATTGGAAGAGTCATTATTGTAAAAGAAACAATCTGCCTAGAGTCGAAAAAGCATTATTGGGAGGTATAGGAGTCTATGTTGGGATGATGTCATGGTTGGGTTGTAGATCATAGTGTGATTGTGTGTTCGGTCAAAATCATTGTAAATCATATTGTATCGTGGATCATTGTACCTGGTACGGGAATCTACACTCTTGTCTCATTTCAGTCATTTTATGGTGGCAGGGAAGTGCTAGGTAGGTGCATGAAGTCGCCTACAAGTTGGATTCTGTAAACACTTCAAGGTGGTAGGTTGGTCTAGGGTGTTGGGGCATCCATTCAATTGATTACTGAAGAAACCAAGGCATTGGGGCATCCTTCCAATGGGAGATGGAGAAGAATGCTTTTCTAGAATTCTAGGAAGTTGGTGCTTTCATTTCAGTTGGGGTTGAAGATTAAAGAATTTATTAGAAAGGCATTTGATGGTTTTTGACCCGGAGGGTGTTTTCCACCTAAAATTCTTGTGCCTACTGTGTTTTTTTATTTAGTGTTATTACTGCATAAACCTTAATAATAATTGAAGATTAACTAATGCTCTGAAAAGGTTTAAAAGTGCTAATTAATAAGGAATACTGATTCACACCCCCCCTCCCCCGGGTGTTTCCAACACACACTTGGGTATGGATTATTGGGCAACTTGGAAGCAAGAAGGGCTTTGAACGTACTCTTGTTCCCTTACCTCAACTAGGGGGTAATCCTGTATCCTAGTCCCATGAGATCTCCTCTATTGGCTATTAGCTTTAGGAGTGGCACTACATGGGAAACCTTGATGTTGGTTGTGTGGTCCCGCTTCCCGATACGATCTATCTCACTCCCCTTCGCTCATTATAAGCCCTTTTCACATATTTCCTATGTAGGACAACATTTGTCCATTGGGTCCACAAGGTGTTAGCCTCCCCTTCCCCTTGTCCACATCTTGGGTTGGGCTTGGAATGATGCTCCGGAGGTTGATGAAGCTAAAAAGAAAGATAAAAGCATAATATGGCCACGTACAACAGGAAATGTACCACAAAATGAAAAAGATGGTTGGGACAATAAAATTTAGCACATGGACAGAAGACAAACATGAGCACTACCCCCTATCATTATGGCTATCACCCTAGTTACTAGGACCCCTCTGAGTACCCATTTCATCACTAAGGAACACATGAATATCCCAACCCCTGGTGGTAGATGAACTACCTGACCTTAAGGGGGTAATAAATGCTATATCTTGCATGTTGCTTTGGGCTAGCATCGGATGTGCTCTAGCCATGAAAATTGGTGGAGAGGCCAAAGCACATGAGATTTCCAAGACCCACAAATGTTTTGGGCAGATTCTACTCGATTAAGGAGATATTAAAATAATTAATATTTTAATGGAGTTCTTAAGCCTAAACTTAGGAAAAATAAAATATTAATGGATATTAATATAAAATTGGGTTAGAAGGTTCTAAAGGACATGGATTAAGCCAAATCTAATCTTAGTCGTTGATTAGAGATGTAATCTCGGTCGTTGAAGGACCAACAGGAAAAGTATAAGAGGAGGCTTGACGGTTAGTTGGAAAACACACCAAAGTGATCAGTGATTCGATTTTCTAGAGTGGGGTTTGCTAAGTGAAATCAAAACAGTGATCAGTTGCAACAAGGGGCAGTGAGTACGAGGCAGGGAAGTAGAGATAGTGTTAAGAGACCAGCGCAGAAGTAGAGAGAGGCGGACACTGAGCCAAAGGGAGCCACGCAGAGGCAGAAGGGACTGCGAAGAGGCCAGGACCTGTGTCATCCACACGGAGACTGCAAGAGTGACGTAGAGGGCCGTAGAGGCTACGCAGAGCCTTAGAGGGCTGACGCAGTGAGTTTCGGGCTGACGCAAAGACCAGGAGAGCTGACACTGAGCTTCAAATTGTGCTGGAGAGGGTTTCATGGGGCAGACTTTCCAAAAATCTGCTTCCGAATAGAGAGGTATTACTGCCGAATTATTTTCTCTGACAGGTGAGCTAGTTTGGCACCTAGTTGTACTCAAAAAGACAGCATAATAAAATAACCCTCAGAATTGTTGCACCGATTTTCCCAAGTTGGGTTTTTTCGGGGACGAGTCGTCCAAAATAACGGTGTCACTTGTGTGTTTGCTATTTCTTTCAGTTGTTGATTTGTAGATGGTTGAGACTGTATTGTATTTATTTCGATATTTATATGTTTAAATAACTTTTTCGTAATTAACAAGTAGGAGAAATAAACCAGAAGGATACTGATTAAATTTCTAACGGCTAGACTTAGAAATTTCAACATGGTATCAAAGCATCGTTGCAGATCACAGAAGAGCTGAAGGCATCAGCTGAAGCAAAGCATTTGCAGCAAAATCAACTGTCCAGATTGACAAAAGTTGATCCTTGCAGAAAGCAACAGAAGAAGGGTTGACGCAGAGGGACTATGTCAACAGTCTGGGCCAGAGAGAGGGCCAGCGCAGAGGCTGAGGAGGGCAAGAAAGACTCACGTATAGACCAAGAGGGTTGACACAGTTGGCTGAGGGAGCCATTTTTCCAGTGTCGGGATTGCGCAAAGCTTAGAGGCTCAGTCCTTCAATTGCTGGGGCATAGGAAGCTGTGGGCAAAGTGCGGGAGTGAAGCTGGTCGGGTACTGTGGGCAGAACAGTGCCTAAGAGGGAAAAACCAAGGTAGAGGGAGTTGCTACCGAGGCGGATTTCTAGCCAAGGAATCTGGATCAGTATTGCAGTTGCACAAAAGATTAGAGAGGTGCAACTTAACGATTGGCAGGAGGATTTTCAGAAGGGAAATCGAGACTTAGAGGGATTCAAGCTGAGAACTTCGAAGCGAGAAGTAGAGAGACTCAGCAAGAGCCGAAGAGAGAACTTCCAAAGGGAAGTAGAGAGACTTGGAGGAGTCGATGAGAAGAGCAGAGAGGATAACAATTGTGCCATGAGTGCTCATCTAACTCTAGAGAAGAGGTGGAGAGACATCAAGCTATAGCCAGGAAGACTACAGGCGATGAGGGGCAGGATCCTGGAGGTACCCAAACTTTTGGATTATACCTAGCTACGGGAGCCCCAAAGTGAGAGTAGTAGGATGGCGGCTGGCAGTAGAAACGGATGCGGATGAAGCAGCAGAGAGTGCTACAGCGCAGTAGTCCCTGGCAGCGCAGAGAGGGCTGCAGCAGTGCGAGAGGCACAGAGGAGGTTGCAACAGTGCAGGATGACACAGAGAGGTTTGCAGCAGTGTGAGAGGCAAAGAGTTGTTGCAGCAGCGCAGAGGCGGTAGAGGGAGCACGTGATAGCAACAAAGAGAGCTTCAACATCGAGAGTGTTTCTAGCCTAACAGGGATGTCAGTAGTGGGGTGGATCAGTTACTTACTTCTCAGTAACTGAGTTGCAGTGCAGTAGCAGTCAGCAGTAACATGATGCAGCATGATGAGAGGGGGTCGCAATGCAGATGCAATGTTGGGAGAAAAGACCAACAGCAACACAAATGCAGAGGGAGCTGTCACACGGATGTAGCAGTGGTAGTGGCAAAGCCATGGGCAGTAGTACAGGATGCAGCAATGCAGAGGATGTTGGGCAGGGAGGCCTAGCATCAGCACAGGTACGGATGCTATATAATCAGAGTGATGCTCAGTGTGGAGTATTACTAGAGCACAGTCCTCGCTAAGAGGGAGTGTTGATTTGGGGTAGCATCGAATGTGCTCTAGCCATGAAAATTGGTGGAGAGGCTAAAGCAAATGAGATCTCCAAGACCCAGAAATGGTTTGGGCAGATTCTACTCGGTTAGGAGATATTAAAATAATTAATATTTTAATGGAGTTCTTAAATCTAAACTTAAGAAAAATAAAATATTAATGGGTATTAATACAAAACTAGGTTAGAAGGTTCTAAAGGACATGGATCAAGCCAAATCTAATCTTAGCCGTTGATTAGAGATGTAATCTTGGTTGTTGAAGGACCAACAGGAAAAGTATAAGAGGAGGCTTGAGGGTCAATTGGAGAACACACCAAAGTGATCAGTCATTCAATTTTCTAGAGCGGGGTTTGCTAAGAGAAATCAAATAAGTGATCAGTTACAGCGAGGGGCAGTGAGTATGAGGCAGAGAGGCAGAGATAATGCCAAGAGACCAGTGCAAAAGCAGAGAGAGGCAGAGGTTGAGCCAAAGGGAGCCACGCAGAGGCAAAAGGGACTGCGCAGAGGCCAGAAGGGCCTGTGTCATCCACACAGAGGTTGCAGGAGAGATGCAGAAGGCCGTAGAGGCTGTGCAGAGCCTCAAAGGGCTGATGCAATGAATTTCGGGCTAACGCAGAGGCCAGGAGGGCTAACGTTGAGCTTCAGATTGTGCTAGAGAGGGCTTCGTGGGGCAGACTTTCCGAAAATCTGCTTCCGAATAGAGAGGTATTACTATCGGATTATTTTCTCTGTCGGGTGAGCCAGTTTGGCACCCAATTGTACTCAGAAAGACTACATAATAAAATAACCCTCAGAATTGCTGCATCGGTTTCCCCAAGTTGGGTTTTTCCGGGGACGAGTTGTCCAAAAATAACGGTGTCACTTGTGTGTTTGCTATTTCTTTCAGCTGTTGATTTGTAGATGGTTGAGACTGTATTGTGTTTATTTCGTATTTATATGTTTAAATAGCTTGTTCGTAATTAACAAGTAGGAGAAATAAAGCAGAAGAATACAAATTAAATTTCTAATGGCTAGACATAGAAATTTCAACATTACACATCATGCTCTCGTCCCTTTGAACCCCGAGCAGTGAAATAAAGAAAAATCAATAAAAGGCAAAAGGAAAATGAGGAAGGGCAGAAAAACAACGGTCGAGGTAATTCATGTACCATGATTGGTCCCTCCTACATTCATATACCCAAGGTGTGGGCTTTCCTCATCATAGCTACCCTCGTACCATGGCATGTGGCTTGGAGCCTTCCCTTGGTCCCTGCTTGTCCCATCATTATTTCACATGACACGTGCCACTTGAAAGGTGTAACTTGGACCTGTCATTCCCTTAGAGGTTGAAGCCACCTAATAGGGTCCATCATTAACCTCTCCTGCCAAGGAAGCTTACAGTAGTACATGTTCAAAGCCCCAAATTTGGAAGGGAAACCTACAATGAAGAGTCTATTTCTGACCCTGATTTGCAAGCTTATTTACTCAATTGCAGTAATGAATCATTGTATTGGAAGGTGAGGAGATACACTGGATCTTATACAAGATTGCAATTGGGTTTTCATCTTGGACTAGGCTTCCCTATATGGGATCCAAGCTCTCTAGAGGATCACAATGGAATTTGTAGGGTGAGAGTTGATAGCCATGGACCTCCATCCATACAAAACAGTGAATGCCACACCATGGGCTTCTTCAACACCACCATTTGCTTGCTCGTGCCCCAATGATTCAAAGATGATGATGCACTTGGACCACATTGCCCCAATCGGCTACACATTGCATCTGACACTTGGCAGTTGTTCCAAGGCCCAAAGGAGGCTATGTCTTTCCTAAGGAGACATGGGAGGGCATGTGTCATCTTCTAGCCCTCATTGATGGAGCATTGACTCGATCTTGAGCCACTTGGAGACCCATTTGGAGCCCACAAAACCCAAATAGGTGTTTGGAGATGTTTTGCAGCATATGGAAGGCATCCCCCTCTTCATAATCATTTTTTAGGCCCTCTCTCTCATTTTTAGCACATGAGTCCTCAATGTTGCCTCTAGGCCTCCACATACGCATGATGTCAGCGTTGTGTGGGCTTGAGAGGGTAATTCAATTTTATTTTTGAGCTATCATGGTTGGCTTGTAACCATGGGTGGGTTACTTGACATTTTAGGCATTGGAGGGGCTTTATCTTTCAAAATTCGAACTCTTGGCTATTGAAAAAATAGGAGAGACCTAGTTTCTTCCTATCATCATCACAACTTAGATATCTCTGTAGGAATTTACAAGGTAAGTTCCTCAGACAGAACACCAAAAGGACACCGCTCACAAACAGATCACAGATCAATATACACCAGTATTTTGACGTGGTTAAAACCCTCAGAAGAGGAAACAGTCCACGGCCTGCGCCAACGTGGCTACTACAGGCAATTTATTAATAAAAGAATGAAAATTTACATAAGCTTCTCTCATGCACGGTTAACCTACAAATGACCCTCCATGCGCTTTAAATAGATTTCATGGACCAATCGGGTGTCAAGCCACGGATCAAGTGTCGGTAATACCGAGGAGAGAATGAACCGTCGGATCACTACATATCGTGATCGTCGGATTGTAAGTTACAAAATGTACAACGGTAAAGAAACACACTTTACCTAACTCTATGCCTAACTCTATACTAGACCAAGTTGAACTTAACTATTCCTATGTGTCGGAATATCCTAACATCCTTGAGGTATTTTGTTTGTTTGATTAAAACTCTAGCACTAGTGTGATTTACTTGAAGTCCATGGAAGAAGGAAAACTCTCCAATCATTGACATTTCAAATTCTTTTCACATTTCTTGGGAAAATCTATGACTCATTTCATCATTGTTACTACTGAAAATCATATCATCCACATACACGAGCATGATCAATAGGTTTTATTTATCCATTTTCATGTAAAATTTATTTTTTGCAACTCATCTCTTGAACCCTATTGTTTAAAGTAGTGATCTAGTTTGGCATGCCTAGCTCTTGGAGCTTATTTTAATCCATCTAGGGTATTCTTCAACCTGCACACATAATCTTTATTTTCTAACAAGTCAAAATCTTCAAGTTGTTTGATGTATACTTCTTCCTTTAAATCAACATTTATAAAAGATAATTTTACATCCATCTAAAGACTTTGAAGCCTTTTGAACATGCAAATGCTAAAAACAATATTATAGCCTCTGACCTGGCAACTAGAGCACTAATTTCTTCGAAGTCAATTCCTACAATTTGAGCATACCCTTTGCACATAAATATTTCCTCCCTTTTGATAACATGTCCTTCTTCATTCATTTTGTTTTTCAACACCCACTTGGTTTTGATTATGTTTTTACCCATTGGACAAGGCCCAAGCTCCCAGGTTCCATTTTTTTCAAACTAGTTCATCTCCTTCAATTGCATTTAGCCAATGTTCATCCATAATTGATTGAGTAAAATTCTTTGGTTCTATTTGGAACAACAAAAATATATTGTTTTTCTCTAGTGTAATGGTCATTATTCTTCATGTTTGATTCCCTTCATCCATATCTCCAATGAACTAGTTTTTTGAATGATGCTTCTATAAAAACTTGAATGTTGTCTTGGTTGGAGCTTGTGTTTCTTATTCTTAGTCTTCTAATTCCTTCTCTTCTTTTGCAACTATTTCCTCTTGATATGTAAGGGTAAGGTCTTCTTCATTTTTCTTGTCTGCTTCTTTATAAAGTAAAACTTCATCTATTTTTACATCAATGCTTTATACTACCTTACGAAGTCGATTGTTGTGGCATTTGTAGGACTTACTTCTTAATGAGTATCCAAGAAAAAATCCCTCATCTACTCGGGGATCAAACATTCCCAGTGAATTATCATTTAATTTCGCAAAGCATTTTCTTCCAAATATTCTGAAGTGTTTCATAGATGTTGGCCTCCCTTTCCATAGTTCATATGGAGTCTTATCGTTGTCTACTCAGAGCTATGCCCTTTTTATGATGGACATTTCTACCCCACCTGCCTCCTTCGATAATTTAACAGGTAACTTGGCTTCCAACATCATCGTTCTTTTTGTCTCCTATACTTATATGTTCTTTCTTTCTACCACTCTATTTTGCTACAATATTCTAGCAAATGATAGTTTCCTTTTGATTCCATGTTTTTCACAAAACTCGTTGAAATCTCCTAAAGTAAAATCTCCTCCTTTATCTAATCTTAAGCACCTGATTTTCAAATAACTTTCATTTATAGCTGATGCTTTGAAAAATTTGAAACAATCTAACACTTTACTAAAGGAAAGCTACCCAAATCATTTTAGTATAAAGTGCCTTTCTCCTTGTAGGGATATATTTCTAGTTGGTTCGCATAAATATGTGTGCATGATTTCCAGTGGCAATGATGTTGAACATTCCTTTCACTGGAAACTAGTCTTGGTTTATTTTCCATGTTGACATGATACATAGATAACGTTTCTTGGTTTTTAAATTCTAGGTATATCTCTTACTGCTTCTGTTTTGTTGATCTTCACTAGGTTCTCAAAGCTTAGGTGTCCCAAGCATTTATATCATAGCCAAATTTCATTTGATTGACTCATGTAACATCTTTCTTCTTGAATCTCATTGAGAATGTATACATTGTCTATTTTTCATACCCCTTTTCCTATGAGACTTCCTAAGGATGATCTCCTTATTTCACAATCTTTGGCACAAAAGATGAGATCATATCCTTCATCACACATTTGGCTAACAATAAGAATATTTTTCTTAAGGCCTTAAACATATAGCACATTATGTGCTTTCCCCTGCCTTTGTTGAGACTCAATGTGCCTATTCCAACAATTCTTGTAGACCCATTACCTCCAACATCACATTTCCTTCCTTCTCTTTGCTTAAAGAGATGAACTTCTTTTGGCCTCTTTTCATGTGCCTAGAGCATCCATTATCAACAAACCACAATATCTCCTTGTTCTAAGCATAATAACTAGTCCACATTTCTCAGGTGAAAATTCTTCAGTCTTCCTTTTCTAAACTCATTCTCTTGGATTTAATGAGAAATTTTGTGCTTCATGACCTAGATTGTTGCACCTATAACATTCTATATTATACCTGGAAAGAGGAGCAAATGAATTATGAGTTCTAATCTGGTCTCAAATTCTAATGTCAATAACCATATTTTTAGGAGGTTGGTGATTAGTCCTATAATTTTTGCAATATTTTTTTTGATGACCAAAACATTAGAGAGATTTTGAGGTAAAAAATGGGTCTTAAAACAAAAATGTACAATAAAAATCAACTTTATAAGAACCAATAGGATTCAATATGATGATTTCAACCATGGGGGGCAATTCACCATTTCAGAGTAAAAAGGTATATATATATATATATATTATATATATATAACTATTTTTTCAACTCGTATTTTCAACTTATCTCCCTACAATTTTACTCGAATTTCGAGCAGGAGCACTTGTTGGATGCAAAATTTAATTTTTCATCTGAGTACCCATGTTGCATACTTTCAATGGACCCTACTACACAAAAAATGTGAAATACATGAAAAAATGTGATTATAGTCACATTTTTTCATGTATTTCACATTTTTCATGTAGTAGGGCCCATCGAAAGTATACAACATGGGCACTCGAATGAAAATTTAAATTATGCATTCAATGAGTGTTCCTGCTAGAAATTTGAGTAAAATTGTAGGGAGATAAGTTGAAAAAGTAGTTTTTTTCATTTTTCTCTCCAAAACTTGATGAGGTAATCTAATCTTATTTTATTATTTCCACTATTATTTTATTGTATTCTTTAGGAGGCCCATTTTATACCTCAAAATTTCTCTAATTTTCTTACATAAGGAACAATGACCAAGGAATGTAGTTTGATACCTCCTAGTATAATACTTCCTTAATGAGTCATTTCTTTTAAGGGCAAGATGTCTCTTTGAAGTCTCATTCCTTGGTTGATCTCTATTTCTTGTTGTACTTTTCTGAGGATTGTGAAGAGACCCTTTGAGGACATTGAAAAAACTTTTGGGTTTTCTAACATTGCTTTTGATGAAGCTTTTAAGCTTTCCCTTGTGATTAGTACTACTATCCACATTTTTTGAGATAGAGGTTTTACTAGTATAACAAAGCTCGAACTTGCCATAAGGTGACATCTAACAACTGAGATAGTGTCCAAAGTTTTGGAGCTTTCCAAAGTTTTGTTGGCCTTGTCCAAGTCCTTTCTTAAAGATATTATTTTGGCTTCCATCTTTTCATAAATCTCTTCCTCTTCCTTCTATTGAAAATACTAAGAGGGGGGTGAATTAGTATTTCCTAACAAATGATACCAAAGAAGGTTCTTCTTAAAGGCTTAACCTCTTGAAGGAAGATTCATAGCATTTGAGATGGGGAAGTTAGTGGAGAATGCTGAAATTGCAACTCTCAAACACAAACTTGTGGAAGATGAAAATTGGAATGAGTCTAAATATGATTTTTCTCTTGATGAAATAACCAGGCTAAATAGAGAATTTGAACTGCAAAAGAAGCATACTCCAGAAAATGATCATGAACTTGATCGCCTCAAAAACAGGTTGCAAAAGGAAAACAACAGGGAAAGCACCTTGACAAACCAACTCAAGGAAAACGAAAAGAAAGATGAAGAACTTCGTTGACAAGTCACCTCCTTGAAGTGGGAACTTGAAGAATCCAAAAGAATTGAGGAAGCCTTAAGAAACAAATAAAGCAGAAGGAATAGGATTTCACAAAACATGAATAGGAGATGGTCACCTTGAAAGCATAAGTAGACAAACTGACTCAAAATTGGAGGAGTTCACATGTCTTGGATACCATTCTCAATTGCCAAAGGTCACTACTTACATGTCTTGGATATGTTGGTGAGTCCTCATGCTACAAAGATGAAGATCAACCACATTTAGAGAAGCCTCATGATGAAGTGAAGCCCAAATTCGAAGTTCTACACAAGTCAACCAACTCTAGAAGTTGGAAAACAAATGCCTCAAGAAGTCAAGTTGATGTATTTAAGATGCCAGATCAGAAAAGATCATTCGGAAGTGGACAGCAACAAAGAATTGGATATTCTCAAGGATTATCATCATCCTATACACCTAGGTACACATACACATTTCATGGTTATTGTTATGCATGTTCTGACTATGGACATAAAGCTGTAGACTACAGGGGATATAGCAAAATTATTGCCAGAGGGTTTCATTAAAGCCCTAGAGGTAGAGTTTTTGGAAGACAAGACAAAGTTCCATACACCTATGAAATAAAAGTTATAACACCTTTTCTCCATTATTAAGGCTAGATGTAGAGTGCTATTTATGCCATAATTTTAGCCATTTTGCATGAGATTACAAAAGTGGCATGATGTGGACCCCACAAAACCAGAAAGGAAATAGCTTCACCAGGAAGGAAGAAAAGACCACTAGGGTTTGGCAAAGAAAACATCCTTCACAATTAATTATCATACAATTCGTAGATGCACTGAGATAGGGGGAGTTTGTAGGAGAGCATACCATAAGGGAGAGCCTATGTAATGGAAGCAATGATGCAACAAGAAAACACATTGTCAAGGGGACCTTGTGGAGATGATGTAATAGGTGAGCATGTTGTGAGGGAGAGCTACATCACTTGGAGATATCTTCAATAAGGCGTCAGCCACCCTTTTCCACTGATGTGAAAGGGGGAGAGAACCTTGGAAGAATATAGGGAGAGAGAGAGATGCATAATGCAACATGCCTTGCTATGATAGGTGTGTTGACATCAATGAAAAAGGGGGACATTGTTGAGTATGTTGTCATTAATGTCAAAGCATGTGCAGAAGCAACAGGTGCAGATAAGTACAATACGTAGAGTGAGTGAGGATATTGTCATTGATGTGAAGTAGCAAGTGTAGGGTGAGGTGCAAGATTTCAAGGAACAGATGCATGATGATGGTGATGATGTTGCAGAAACCCTAGCTGTCGGATGAAACCATAACAATAGGGCTTGGATCCCTTGGAACCCATGATGCAGGTGATGATTATGCAACTTGATGTGATAAGGTCAATTTTATCATTGATGCCCATAAGACATTGCAGTTGGATGATGCGGGTTGATGGAACCCTAGCTCTAGGGTTTGGCTTCCTTGGAACTTGAGCACACCCCAAAGTTGTTAGAGTTTTTGAGGAAGAAAATAATTGAATTTTCCTAGGAGACCCATTCCATTGCATTCTCCCCATCAAGCCAATTCTAGTGGTATTTGGAGTGTCCCATGGACCTTCACAGTTTGAGAGAAAATCCCAGTAAAAGTTAGAGACCCCATTTCATGGTCAATACTCCCAAGGGTTGTTGACATGGCATTTCAAATTAATTAAGGAAATAATTAGATGATGTAAAATTTATGATGTGGAAACATTTACTATGGAATTTTCATGGAAACCAAGGCATCAAAAGTATTGATCATGAAAATTAAAAATATTAAAAACCCTATTTTGGCTAGGGTTTTGAACTGACTGAAAATTGTGTTTGGCTCCAACTTTAAATTTTTAAAATTATAACATTTCCCTCCTAAAATTATCTAGTTGGCCTCTCCAAAAAGGAACCTTGATAAATATATATAAACCATGATGATATGATCCTAAAGTGTAATCAACTTAATTGGGCTTCTATCTAATTTTCTCCTCCAACAAAAAAAAACTCCGAGAACTTACGGCCATGAGAAGTTCTGGAGATCTAAAGTAGGGTTATGACTTGCATTTTTGTGTGATGGGATTTGTTTGAATTGAGAAGTGTTTTTTTTTGGGTGATGACTTGTTAGCTTTATAATTTATGAGTTTTAGGGTTACATCCTATTTGGAATCGTTTAAAACTTTTTCATGTTGATTGAACACATGTGGGGGTCACATTGCATGTAAAATTAAGCACTAAAATGAAACTTTCCTTTTATTAATATTTTCGCAATTCATGACCAAAATTAGAAGTGAATGTCTTGACAAAGGGAAAATGCACTAAATAAACTTGATAAGCTTTCAATTGGCACCCTAAGATGAGAATCCCATTATAGTGATTAATTCACTCAAGGCTTGGTTGAATTTTTTGATTTAACAATATGTGATATGAGAAATTGTGATTGAAAAGTTTGTAGCGATCAATTTGATGACTAGAAGGAGTGCAACATCACATAATTAGATTATTGAACATCGATATTTGCACAAAATTTGTACATTATGTATACAATCAGTCCACCTAATTTATAGACGCAATGCAAATGCCATAAACACACATTTTTATTAGACGAAGGAAACAATCCTAATGCAAAAGTGACAAATCTAGTGTAAAAACTAGGTGCATCTGTGCATATTTGTCAAGAAGACTATATGTTGCTCCAAAATGATGTACGCTCAAATGTTTTATTGCAGGAGTATGTATTGTGCATAGTATTAGCAAAGCAGGGTAAATTTATTGAGTACACTATTGTATACTACTATGCCTTGTCATGATTTGACTAAAACTTGTGACTACTGCTAAGAGTTGGTCAATGAATTTTATATGTGCTGACTGAATTTGTTCTTTAGAACTTTTCGCAACCGAATGCATTGACTGATGTACTTGATTCCTTGAGATGATACAATATTTTTTGATAATGGTGGAAATAAATTTTGAGCTAGGATTTTCAATGATGATTGATTGATCTAGTTCAGTAAAATTATGCATATTTGATGAAAACCAACTCCTAAGGTTTACCAATAATTGGCACCCAGTTGATGAGAATATGTTTGTTGGTCTGAGATATATTGTAAGACTTGTAATATCAACTACTTGGGGTACAAATGCATCATTCTCATCATAATATTGATGGCAAATACTGTGGGTTCAAGTTTGATATCATTAAGGAGACGTGATACAACAAGGTTTGTCAAAAGTATTGTTTACTAGCCTCTAAGTAGTAATTAAACTTAGCAATGTGTTCCATGACAATATAGCCATACACTTTTTGAAATACCCTTGTAACATTTCTCACATCTAATCATGAACATGTCTTATGCTTATAGTGACATTATTACTCCAAGTGGCAATTAACTGGTTGTGATTGCATGTTGAACATTTGTTTGAAGGGAGTATAATCGATTATCTAAGCCATAGGCCTACACATTGCACATATCGTCCTGAGAGTTAACCCAAGGCAAAACAATGACTGGTTAATCGTAAGAAAAAATCTTTGTGCAAGAATATAAAATAGCCCAAGACCTGGACCATACTTCCTGTAACTACAATACATGAAAAGGTGTGATTGTTATTTTGAGATAACAAGAAGAGAGGTTACATGTATTCTAATTGTTACTATCATTCCTTTGATGATCTAGGGACATTGCATTATTTTTGAAGTAAAATTTATTAAAGGCTTCAACATCTTCATAAAGAAACTTCATTGTCATCTATAATTGCAGCTAGTTGGACAATGAACCTAGTGTTGATTGTGAAAGTGGTGTTAAGGTTATAGTATAGCAGTGATAATATGATAGTATGGTGGTAGAATAGTACAATTTGTATGGATACATTATAGCCTATAGGATGACCATGTGTATGAAAGTACTCTGATTGGTAGTAGCAACAATAATAATTTTTATATAGCAGTAGAAATAGTACGCAATTGTGAAGTGGTAGGAAAAGGGCAACGGTAACAAAAACACAAATGAAGGTGGAAATAGTAGAGAAGTAGCAGTGAAGTGTGGTGGACCATTAGTGGTAGTGGAAGTTGTAGCAGCATGAAAAAAGAAGGTTGTGGCAGTTGTGATTGAGTTGATTGTAGAGGTGGATGAAGACTCCTACACTCTTGGTTTTTCAAACAACTTTAGGTTTGGGGAGTCATGTGATTCCTTCCAACCTAGTTGGTAAATTGTTGTATCTAAACCATACATAATGCAAAGAATATTTCAACAACATATTATGTGTATTGTGCAATTGATGTGATGTTCACGATTTTTCCTTGATTAATGCTCTAAATGTTTAAAGTTTAATTAACCAATTGTAAAAATTAAAAGGAAATACTAATTCACTGCCCTCTTAGTATTTCCAACACTTTCAGTTACTTATTTCCCAAGGCTTCTTATACTCACTTAGCTTCCTCTTTCTCAATTTTAATGGAGATGATCTCTTTGGTTCACTTTCCATTCTTCCTTCTAAGATTTTCATTTTCTTCTAAGGCATTGATACATTTTTCTTCCAAATCACCCATATCTTCAGTCCTTTCCTCTTCTTCTAATTCTATTGCCTCATTTGAGAAAGCCACAAATAATATTTCTTTGTATTCATCATACTCTTCCTCATCAGAGACATCATTAAATTTCTTTGAGAACAAATTATTCTTTTTTCGAGCCTCCCATTATGAATATCTTTTCTTAGGTTCTTATTCTTCATCATTTCCATCATTAAAAGGACACTTAGAAGCATAATACCCCATTTTACTGCATCTTAAACAAATGGGAGGTAACTTACCTTTAAGCTTGGATCCTTTCTTTAGCCTCTTGACAAGGTGTGCCATTTCAATATCAAATTCATTGTTGGAGCAATCACAACTCTTTCCTTTTCTTGATGAATTTGATGCTTTGAATGCAACTTCCTTATGGGTCGGATTTCGTGATCTCATCTCATATTCTATGAGAATTCCATGAAGCTCATGCATTGACAAAGTGTCCAAATACTTTATTTCTTTTATGGCACATAATTTAGCATCAAAACGACCCGGAAGAGATCTCAAAACGTTTTGGACATTTATTTTTTCTTCAAATTTTTCATCAAGCCCTCTGAGAGGGTTAACTACTTCATCTACTCGAAGGAAGTAAGTAGCAATGTCTTATTCATCATTTATTTTTAGACTTTCAAATTGTTTTTTGAATGTTTGAAGCTTTACCTTCTTTACCTTGTCATCTCCTTCATAAATAATTATAAGCTTGTCCCACATCTCTTTAATTGATTCACAATTCATGACTTTGGTGAATTCTAAATCTAACAGGTCGCTTGATATAGAGTTCAAATCCTTGACATTCACTACATAACTTGTATCCATCTATAACTCATTGTCAAACTTCAACAATAAGAGGCATTAGATAATACTTCATTCTAATCTTATAGAATGCAAAATTTGTTCCATCAAAGTGGGGAACTTTAATTTCTTATTTACTAGCCATTATGATTGAAAAACCCTTCTTCCAACTATTACATTGTTGAGTTAATCTTTAAGACAATTCTGAAATTAACTCTAAAATAGGCTAATATTAAGGCAAACAATAGGTCCAAACTTGGTTCTAATTAGGAAAAACTAGGGCCGAAACTGAGGTTGCAATAGGTTGAAAACTGAGGCTCCAATAGACCAAAATTGAGGCTACAACAGGGTCAAACAATGAGGCTGAAACAGGGCTGAAGCTGAGGCTACAATAGGGAAAAAACTGACGCCGCAACAGGACAAATTAGGGCATAAACCACGTCCAAATTAGAGTAGAGACTGAGGCAATAATAGGTCCAAATTCCTGCCTTCACAAAAGATCTAAATTTTCTCCAAGATGCGCTCCAAAGACTATGAAAAATATTTTAAAAATTTCCCTATCCAAAAATAGAAAAGCCTCTTAGGAGGCTATGAAAATAACCCTTCAAACTAGCTTCACAATTCCTTGCTATCCTAGTTAATGAGGTATGAACCTCTCTCAAGTGCTTCCTCTACAAGTTCAAATTCTTGCTTGAGTTGACTTATTTTCTATCTGAATTGAGAAGCATAACACTTATTTATAGGCTTCAACTCCTCCCAAACAATGCCAACTTGTTCCTTAAGAGGGTCAACTTCAAAAATTCCCAAATTCCATCTTTTAACTTCAAAAAATCATATCAACTCAACCGAGAGGAGTTAGAGGGTGTTCCATACCTCATTGGAAAGGTCTCGAGATGAAAATTAAGTTTTTTTCATTTTCTCCTTTAGCTAGCTAACCTTTGACATCAATAACAACCATTTTATCAACATACATAGTTAAACTTGTCACATTTGAAAGGCTCTCCGTTCAAACTTGTGTTTTCCAATCATGGGGGGTGGCCCCTAAATGATGTATGTTGTTGTTCACTTAATATTCCTCCATAAAACTTCAATTTGATTAGCATAAAAAAAAGTTTCACTTTGACTTGCCGATGAGAAACCAAAAGTGAATTAATTCCTAAAATGAAATTTGTAATGTTGACATCAGATTTTTTCAAAAGTAATAGTAGCAACAAATTTGAAGATGATACAAGAAACGAATGTGTGTTTCAAGTGAAATAATTCAAACCAAGTGCACTTCCATATACCACCACACTACATAAAAATTTAGTCAATGGCCTCCAATACATTCAAAGAGTTAGAATCAAACATAATTGAATAAAATCGCAGTTTACCCAAGTCTAGCTTGGTTGCACCATAATGAGTGACAAACTACCATGATTTCCTTCGCTTGTGGTGGAGGTAATGTTCTGAGAAACTAGAGTACCAAAAAGTAAGGTCTCTTTTGCTACCAAAACATCTAAGAAAAAATATCTATCCCTTGTATCGTTGTTCCAATATGCACATATAGAAGAAGTATTTCCTCCCTTAAAGACTAATTGACCTTGTTGTTAAAATAAGAAAAGAAGGTTGTAAAAGGCCTACAATTGTGCATGATTTGCTGGTTGATGATCGTTTTTGTTGTTTAACCCTCTCATCTAGCTACCTTTCAATTTTTGGGGTTGAATTACCACTTTATGCCCCAATTTTTCACCATGGAAATGGTATTTTATTGCTATTTAGTTTGTCCAATTTTGCCCCGTTTAACCTACATCTGTAGAGGAAGGCACCAAACTATTGTTTTGTAGCCTTTGTCAGACTAGGGAGTAACTCCTCGAAACAATTCGTTGATTTCATTTAGGTTGGTGTTTATTATATACATGAGGGAGACACTGTTCATTTCATCTCCCGTGACTATTCATATTATTTATTATTTATTTACCCAATTTTAGTGATTCACCCAATGATGTGAAAGGACATGAACATAAAGTATGAAAACTTGTGAAATCCTTGTATGGCCTCAAACAAGCACCGCGAGCCTGGTATGAAAAACTAACTGAGCATCTTTTGAAACTCAATTCAAACATTATGATCTTGATGATGCAACTTCATTTGTCAAGAAAGTTGGCAAAACAGTGGTATATCTTGTGGTATATGTAGATGATCTTTTGATGACAGGGAACAATGAAAGCTATATTGCATCCATAAAGAAGGAATTGGGGAAAAGTTTTGAAATCATTGATTTGGGCTATGTTCATTACTATCTTGGTATTGAAGTAACTCAACATCCGAAGTCCATATTTCTTTCTCAAAATAAGTACATTAGAGATCTGTTGAACAGGTTTGGCATGAAAAAATGCAATCCTCTTACTACTCCAATGGAACAAAACTTAAAGCTCACATCCATTGAAGGAAAAGAATTTGAGGATGCAATAAAGTATATACAGCTTGTAGGAAGTCTCAACTACCAAACTACTACCAGACCAGACATTTCGTTTGTTGTTGGAATCCTCTCCAAGTTTATGCAAAAGCCTTGTGAGGGACATTGGTCTGCTGCAAAAAGAGTTCTAAGGTACTTGAAGGGAACTCAAGATTTTGGAATCAAGTATACACAGGTGGACGACCTCAGCTTGAATGGATACTCTGATTCAAATTTCGATGGAGACAAAGAAACTGGGGTATCTACTTTAGGATATGCTATGAGTCTTGGATCAGGAGCTGTCTCCTGGAGATCACGCAAACAATCAATTCCAGCATATTCCACAATAGAAGCAGAATATGTGGCAGCAGCTGAGGCAACAAAAGAAATTGTGTGGCTCAGGAAAATTCTTCAATATTTGCAGGTAAAACAAGTACAATCAACTCCACTCATGATTGACAATACTTCCGCAATAAAGTTGGCCAAGAACCCAAAGTTCCATGATTGAATGAAGCACATCAATACTAAATATCATGTGATTCGACATCATGTTGAGGCCAAAACAATCCATCTCTGCCATTGTTCCACGAACGAGAAAATTGCAAACATCTTCACCAAAGTGCTTGGAAGAGAAAAGCTTGAAAGATTCAGAGCGATGCTTGGACTCACAAACATCCCTTCCGATTAAGGGGGGGAATGTTGACACCTAATCATCAGGATTGGGTGAATAACTGAAATTGATGTAAATATATAATAGAGAATATGAATAGTCACCGGGAGATGAAATGAACAGTCTCTCCCTCATGTATATAATAAACACCAACCTAAACGAAATTAACAAATTGTTTCGAGGAGTTACTGCCTGGTCTAACAGCCTTTTGCATCTAGGAAAATGTGTTTTATTGCTTTTTCTTCAAATATTGTGATACATTGAAGTGTGGTCCCAATAATATTATAATCGAGTCAACATCTATTTTTCCAAGAGACCGCCCATTGATGTCTCAAACATATTGATTTTATGAGATCCGATCATCATTATTGTATTAAGTGATTTGATTTTTGTGGAAATATTGATCATAGCCCTATCCTATGCCTGTGTTGTTTTTTCCATGGATGCAAAATGACTTTCAATTTCCTATAAATCTTTCTTCAGTTGTGTTCTCCTCTTCTCCACTTACAAGAATTACTTTTACAAAAGAATAATGAAATCTTAATGAATGAGGTAAAATGGTACTTAGCTCACAGATTTTGCAAAAGTTTCACTTATTGAATGGAGAAATCAAAAAAATATGTTTTTCACATCTCATTAAATTGAAAATTCTTGCCTTTCCTATAACTTCACTCATGAAAATATTTAATAAAATTCCTCATCATCATTAAAGCAATTTGACCCCATTTTCAAGTGAATAAATAATCAAACGAAATTTTAATAATTTAATCATTTCACAACTTACGACTTTGAAGTCATAATCCTTGAAAATATACCCAAAGATATAACTCAGATCCCCTCAAAGTGTCACCTTAAGACAAATATTTCTAGAGGCAAAGAGGTTACTCAAGTCCTCATTTTTTCATGCAAAGGAAGGTCATGCCACCACTTAGTTTCTAGTTAGGAACCAAGACCAATTACATGCACCTATCAAATATATAAACTTACTAATTATATACATGCCTCAAAAACCATTTTTCCCAAAAATTCAAAATAGCATGAAAGTACAAGTTTTCGACGAATGACATACCGACCCATAATTAAAAAAAGAAAAACAATACAAAAATAGAAGAAGTGTTATTTCATATATGAGTGAAAGAAATCCCAATGGACTCACTTTTTCACCAAGATAAAAAATTAGTAAAATATGTGTGGGCCTCTAATGGTCTAAATATCTGAAAAAATGAAACTACCCAAAGTATTGGTTTCTTGAAAACTTACAAAATTGAGTATACAAGATATTATGGTTGATGGTTATTCCATGAAGCGTCTGGAAATAGTCCAGTGTGATTTAGTCCCAGTGGACCTTAACCCTTAAGTGGAAAGAGGTGCTACTGAAGTTAATAGACTACGAACCAACCTGACAACCATCAATGTGGAATAACAAAGTGTTCAATAATTTGAGTTTACACATATTTTCAGATATCTTGTTTTGAAGAAAATATTTAAAGGAAACAAATTTCAATTATGATTGTCAATTTTCAAGCCATTCAACATTGTATGCTTTCACATCAAAACTCCTAATATGTTGAATTCATTCTTCATTCAATACTACACAATTTTTTCTCAATGTTATGATGATTTATATGTCAAAGATGGTGATTTATAATTGGCAAGTACAATTATTTTGAATCAAATATATCTCTTGTAGGTAGTTCAATTTTAATATTCCACAACATAACCATCTTGTTTTTCACCATAATGGTATACATTTCTTCTTCAAATTGAAGAAAAAAGTACCCATCATTTACATCCATTTCTATCCCAAAATTATATCTACATTATATCCCATATGTTGAAATAAATTATCATTGATCTCCAAGGCTATCCAAGAAAAGGAGAATTTGATACCCTTTATTTGAATGCATTTTTACTCCATGTACCTAGCTCAAATGCAAGCATTACATAGATGGTTAGAAAGCTTATTATGATACCTTTCCAATGACATATGGCACATCCTCTAACTCCTCACAATTGAGGAGATACACATTTTTTAAGTTTATTAATTATGTTTCCTCTGACAAGTCAGACCTAGCCAATGACAAGTCGAGCCCACAGTGATGGTTTGGACCCCAAAGAGCACTATAAGTAGGTGTGAGGAGGCATTAAGAAATTTTTTCAAGGAAAAATTAGATATGTTGAAACAAGTGAAGAAAACAAGAGTTTTTTGGGTTCATATTTCATGAACCAAAGGTAAGGAGGGGCTAGATTGGGGAGGCTAACTATGGAAGTACTTTTGGCACATTTTAAAAGTGTTTTGGAAAAAAATATTAAGTTCTTTTTAGATCATTTAAAAAAAGGGTTTTGGAACACTTTTTGAAGGTTTTCGGTTATGGTTAGAAGGTTGTTATAGGCCTGCACCTTGGGCAGCATGTACTATTATAGCTTTTTCTCTTGTGCAGTGCATGTGAGAGGGTTAATATCCCTGGTACAAGAGTCTTTATTTCTATTTATTAAAGCAAAGGTGGTAGGGTGGAGCAAGGAAAATGAGTTGCAACTTCCTTCAAGTTGAAGCCTGTAAATTAGGAGGTTGGTGCCTCCATCAAGTAGGTGATGATAACTAGGGGGTTTCTGTCACTTTCAAGTTGGTAATTGTAAACATTGAAACTATTTAAGATAAGTTTCATGCATAAATTCACGTGTTGTTGATAAGTATTATTTGCATGTTGCCTTTGAAGTTTTAAACATTTGTTAAAAGTGTCCAATACTGATTCACCCCCACTCTCAGTATTGGTAATATTTCCAACACCATATAGATGAGAATTTAAGTTAAGATTTTAAAATATAGTTATCAAACATCAATCTCAACCCATCAACGAAATTACAAACAAATATTAATCATTCACAACCATGCGCTCTAATACCATGTAAGAATTAATGGGTTATTAGATTTATCTCATAATAAATCATAAATTTAGCCATAATAAACTCATAAAAATGCCCAATCCCTAGACATGAGAACAACCAAATGCAAAAAATAATTGTAGTGGAGAAAGCCAAAAAGGGTGTAAATTCCACTCTCAATGAATAACTCAATTAATGAAGTGATGTCTTCCAAGTGAGGCTAAGGCCTTGTGTATGAGCAAGGGAGTAGGGTTGAGTTAGTTACCTCTAACTCATAAATGTAGGACCACATGAAAACCTAATAACCATCATTCTGGAACAACAAAGTAGCCTGATAATTCAATTTTTCACATTCTACAACATATCTTGTTTAGAAATAAATATTAACAAACAATGAAATTCAATTGATGATTAATTTTCTCATCGAAGCTCCAGAGATGTTGGCTTCATTCTTTCTTCAACACTACAAAAATTTTCCCAATGTCATGATGATTAAGATGTCAAAGAAAATTATTTATTAGTGACAAGTACAACCATTTTTATTCAATTGATGATAAATTTTCTCATCGAAACTCTGGATATGTTGACTTCATTCTTCCTTCAACACTACAAAATTTTTCCTCAATATCACAATAATTAAGATGTCAAAAAAAATATTTATTAATAACAAATACAACCATTTTTTAATTAAGTCATATCTATGGTGAGTTATTTAACAACAATATTACACACTGTGATCATCTTATTTTCCTTCCTAATAATATGTATTTCTTATTTAAATCGAAGTAGAAAGTTTCCAACGTTAACATTCATTTTTATCCCCATAATCATATCTAAATTAATAAAAATTTAACGAGCTTCTAAAATATAATTACCAATCATCACTTTCAAATTATCAATTTCATAAAATAAAGAATCGGATAAAGTAAAGAATTGAATAAAGTAATAATGTCACATATTTTTTAGGGCCTGGAGTATGCCGTAAAGCTGCTTCTACTTGGCTAAGAGCTCGTCTTCCTCGGATGTAAGGAAACAGGTTAACTGCCCATGACCCAGAGGCATCTGGCAGGAGTGAGAGCCTGCTCCCTTGGGGGCCACCTAAGGGGTTATTCCAGGTGGTGTGGTTTTCCTTGATAACAGTGATGAGTCAACCAACAATCGCGGATAGCAGCTAGAGATGGTTGTCCTCACTGTTGGTTTGACAAACTGAGTTTGATAGGTTTTTCCACCGTTTAGGAAAAAAAATGTCACATATTTCTTAATAAAGCAAGAACATGTCATATTAATCAATTTAAATAAAATAATCGTCCTTTCTTATCAATATTGGAAATTAGTTCATTTAAATGGTCATGACCATTTAATTGAACTCTTTGATTTTTGTAATTTTTTTTATGAGGAAGCTTTTGCAAAGAATTTCATGAAAATTTTTCTTCCTTATTTTATAAGGATGTGAAAGGTAAATATATTCTTTATGTAATAAGATATTTCTAACTTTTACTATATATATATATAATAGTAATATATTATATATATATATATATATATATATATATAATAATGTTATGGGTGGTTTATGATAATTTATTTACAAAATGATATGATAATTAATTACAATGTACATTTCAAGGTTGATTCTTAGTGTTGTTTCTTGTAAGAAAATGAATTGACAATTTGGTCAATATTGTACTCACGTGACACAGGGTCAATTATAACCACTACCACTATACCTCTAGAACCTACAACTTATCCTCCTCTTCGTAGATCGGGTTAAATCTGAGAGATTGAACTATGGATCTCTTAGTTTACATGATTTCATATCACTTTGATCAACAATTGAGTACCCCCAACAACCTTTTCTTATACCAATTTTTGAAGGCTAAACTCTTAGCACTCATTCTAAAGCAGTGACGAGTAAGAAGATTTTTACTATATTATCTGATTTTACTGGCCACACATTCATGTAACATTCATGATTTGAAAAAAACACTCATTTTCCCTTCTTGTAAGATGTGCTTTTCAACACAACTATAAGCTCAAGCCGACATTGACAATTCCACTAATCAATTTTTGCTTTACTCTATTTTCCAAAAGGTGTGTTTCCTCTTGGTCCAAACACAAGTTTCTATTGTTAACATGATTTTACTTTTTGGTCTCAATACCTATTTCTATGCACCCTACAATCCAAGCAACAAATTCCAAGCCCGTTGTCCCTTTCAAATGTTTATATTAAAAATAATGGATTTTCTTCAAAAGACATAGTAAAACGCATGTTTTTTTTTTTTTTTTTCCAAGTTAAATCTTTTGTGATGTGAATAGTGTAGATTTTATTCTTCTGGATCCATCACACTGATATTTGGGTTAACGTTTTGAGCCAACAAGTATGGCTCACCTTCAGGACATTGATGAGAAACCTTATCGAGTCTAATAGAATAACTAGGTGGAGATTTCTCATCAATGTCCTGAAGATAAGCCACATTTGTTGGCTCCAAAGCGTTGACCCAAATATCATAATGTGATGGATCCAGAAGCATAAAATCTAAAACCCCATCTTATAGAGATATATGATTATATAAAGCAAAAACAAACAAACAAAATTATGGCATTGTTAGCACTAGGAACAAGCCTAAGACTTGAGTCCTTCTTTATTATATCATTTGAACAAAATAAAAAATGTGAGGAAATAAATGGATACAACACAAACATCGAATATGGAATATGATTTGCATACATCATAGAGATTGAGTATGAAATATGATTTAAAAGACAATTGTAAAAACTATGTAAGTGTTCTGATAACATAATAGTGTATATATTTACAATAGGTCATTGGTTCAAATTATTGAAAAATGTAACTAGTGTTGGTCTTCATAATTGTATTTGAGTCATGATGTAATGTCTTTTTCAAAAGAAAGAAAAATAAAATATGTTATAAAAGAAAATTTATTTAGTAGCATGGGTTTCATGCTTTATTTATTTTATTTTTAGGTCAAAAGCCTTCAGTGAAGGCTTCTAGGGTTTATTTCATGTGTCATAGTCCTTGCAACCATGTAATAGATTCTTCTTGAGCTTATTGTATCAAAAAAGAAATTCATTTTTGAGTCAAAAGTGTCATTTATGCCTCCTCCACCAAGTTGGTCTACCCTCCAGTCAAGTTGACCTCATTAAGGGCATTCAACCTCTCAAAATCACTATAAATAAGCATTTACTTGACATCATTTGGACATTCATTCAAGCAAGTTCGATCTACAATTGTAGGAGGAAGAAAGCAAAGTGAAATGCCTAGAGAAGAAGGAGAAAACCCTAGCGAAGGAGGCAATTGTCTACTAAAAGCAAGCCGAAATTTTCTCTTTCGCCACATGTGTGAGTTTCTAGATTGTTGCAAGGGGGCCAAAGTTGTAGGTCTGCAGTAGCGCTGGAATTTTGAAGCTAGAAGGGTTGAAATCTGAGTTGTTGCAAGATTGAAGTAGTTTGACGAGAGTTGGCTATTGAAGTTTGTCTATTCATCTTGAGAGGTTGACTTGGTGGATAGGAGGTTCTTTGTCTAGATCTAAGGTCTTGGATTGTCTCAATTTGATTTGAATCTACTAGTGGAAGAGTTTGGTTGAGTTTTCCCCTTCATAGGAGTTTTTCCCTGATTGAGTGCCTATATCTGGTGTTACTAATCTTCATGCTTTTGATTTGATAGTTGCTAGATGAAAATAAGATAAAAAAAGAACATAAAAGAATTTAAATACAAAGATTTTCACAATTAATTATCAAGACAATAAAATCTTTATATTTTTCTGATTTTCTAACACAAATCCCATGGGTTAACCAACCAAAAAAATTAAATATTAATATATAAAAATAAATTCATTTATGAAATTTGAAATGTCTCTTCTTTTTATTATTATTATGCATTACCACCCATGATTTTATACTTCATCTCAAAAAAGGAAATAATCAAATCAACTCGTGCAATGAAAATGTATAAACCATACAAAAGAATATTAATTACCCTTTGTAAACTTCTCCATTGCATTTTGATGTAACTCCGTACAACCAAAATAATTATTGTCATTTGTAAACTTTAATGTTGTATTTTGATCATTTTTAAGTGACGTCCACAACCATACTCGACAAATTACTATTCTTGTGGCCATTTCTTGATCATCAGTATGGCGTGTTACTCTCTTGTGAATGTTCACCATTTTTGCATGTCATTCTTCCCCCAGACAATTATGTTCAATGTGCGTATCACTCTCATGTTTGGCACTTTGTTCAAGCTACCTTGATTGTTGTAACCATTAACAAATCCACCAAAACCACGTTAAATGTTGGTAATTTCTCCACCCAACTTGTATGATTTGGAAAATAATAAGAATTATTGCGCTGAGAGGTGCTCTCTAGTATGGTAGAGACTTTGTAATGTCTCGTTGTATTCTATCTTATTTAACATTTTGGCTCAATCAAATTACATAAAAATAAAAATAAAACTAAACTAATAATTAAATTATAATAGTTAAGTTAGCATTGATAGTTTTTGGAGTTTGGATTTTGAATATAATATTTTTATTTTAAAATAAATATATATTCTTTAAATATTTTTTTTACTTTATTATATTTAGAGGTGCTCTCCTAAGTATGTTAGAGTAATGTAATATAAACATTTTGACTCTGTCAAAATGAAATTAAAACTATGGTAAAGACGTGTAACTTAAATGTAACATAATATAATGTCAAAATTTTAACTCCATGAAAATGATGAAAACGATTTATGGGGTCTCTTGGTTTTCAAGTTTTCTTATGGTCTTGATTCTAGACCTATGGGTTAGTTGCCACTACGCTTTTACGCTTATTTGTTCCTTGCACGCATGCAACATTAATCCATCAATCAATTTCAATGCATCAATCCATCAAAACATCAACCTGTGATTCACGCACAGAATTACATAAAGTATAAATCAAATTTCATTAACTTAATCACTATACTATTACATGGCGCCTCAATTGGCTAGATCTTCGTTCTAATGTCCGCCCTTCAATCTTTTGCTAGTCTCATGTGTTGCTTCATACAAATAAACATGCTCACACAATCAAGACAAAAATATCATTAATTAAACTATTATACTATTACATAACATCTATTGGTGCCTTGGTTGGCCAAATATTCATTCTAATGGCAACCCTTCATACACACACAGGTTTACAATTTATATTACAAAATGACAATATCGCAAATCATTTTAAGAACCAAATCTTCTCCATAAAAGTCTCGACGTGATCCTCTCCAAGAGCTCAACATGATCCTCTCCACAAAGCTCTCAACAAAATCCTAATATTTCTCACAGATCTGATTTTTCATGCTTTTAATCGTTTACAAAATAGATATTACTTTGTCTTTTCATAGTTGCACCTTTCAGAACTCATTCTTGTTGATTTTCTTAAAGGATTGGCCGATGCTAGTGCATCAGACTCCTAAGATACAAAAATTTATGACCTCCTGGTCATATGCTTTCTGGTCTTAGCTTCAACTCGTGAGCTACAACACACCTCTGCAATAACAAGTCTCCACCTTGCTACAAGATACTTCACCAAACTTTCTCCTATGTTTGCGCTTTTGGCATCTTCCTGATTCTTTCCTATGGAACCATTTGAGCACTCTTTGCTCTAGATTGCTACAAATCTTCTCACCTTTCTCAACTGCCACCTACATAGAGAAAAACAAATCTCTTAGCAAATCTTCAATCAACTTGTACCTTCGTCTATTGCTTCTCCTCCACACTACACGCAAGAATCTTTTGCACTCTTATACCACTTATGAAAATGAACTTTGAGGTATCTTCATTTTCAATCTTTTGTTGTTCTCACACGTTGCTTCATACAACAAAACATGCTCACATAGTAAGGATAGAAATATCATTAATTAAAACTACTATACTATAACATAACATCTATTGGTGCCTTGGCTGGCGAGATATTCATTCTAATGGAAATCCTTCATACATACATATGTTTACAATTTATATTGGAAAATTACAATATCACGGATCATTTCAAGATCCAAATCTTCTTCATAAAAGTCTCAATATGATCCTCACACAAAGCGCTCTACATGATTTTCTCCACAAAGCTCTCAACAAATTCTTAATATTTCTCATAGATCTTTCATGCTTTTAATCATTTACGAAATAGATGTTATTTTGTCTTTTCACAGTGGCACCTTCTGGAACTCGTCCTTGCTGATTTTCTCAAAGGATGGGTCGATGCTCCTGCATCATAAAATAAAACAACAAATAACACAATAACTATATATATATATATATATATATAGAAATATATATAGATAATATACCCATGGTATTAAAAATCCATGGTATTGAACCATAGTATTCATGTGGAATATAACATATTTAAGGGGAGAATTTAACTAGCCTAGATCTATCTTAGTTTGATGTTATATTTAAATACATAATTAGTTGTAGAAAATGATGGTGTTGAATCTATGTAACCTGTAAAGGTAAAAAATATATATGGATATGTTCATGCTAGGCATTTGTATGGATCTATTCAGTGGTCTTATGCCTTTTTGTATGCCTTGTTTCTATTGTTGACTGGAAGAATACATAATGTGTATATATGCGTAGAATGTGAGTAGTTTGTACATTGTTTGATGTACATACTAAATGGACAAGATCTTGAGTCAACGTTCACGTTGCCCACACCACTGTGGTGAGCGAAGAGAGGATCGGGTGTTGTAGATGCATGGGTTGTAGATGCATATGGCCTACTAGAAATGACCTAACTTACTCATTGTGCTCCTTGCGGCTATTCGGTGATTCAGGAAGGTGTTTTTAAGAATGAGTAGGGTTAAATAGGATTACACAATGTACTAAACAATAGTTGCTTCTTCATTCTATTGGCTTGTTTGATAATCACTTTAATATAATATCTGTAATATATTCTCCTAATTTGTGTAATAATGACTCTTGTTAAATTATGGTATGTTCTATGCTTAGCGCAGTTTACTTATTTTTCTTCTTATTAGCCACAAATTAGCAATCACATATACATTAAGTAAAGTGCAGATAGAACATTAAATGATCAAAAGAAAACAAGCCAAGACAAGAGACACAAGATGTGGCAGCTAGCCAAGGACAAACCTCAATGCGGGGAAACCCTTTGATGAAATCTTCTTTTATTTTCAATACTTCAGCAGAGAGAAATACTACAAAATCTGAATTCTATAATTTTATATCAGCAGCAACAAACCCTAGATCAGCAAAGTCAAACTTGGTCAAACTAGTTGAAATTGACCTCTAAAATACTTGGTCAATTTCCGGTCAACTTGTCCTCAAAGAGCCTAAGGAAAAAGCCCTTGAACAACCCCAAAAGTTCAGTGAATTTGTAGATTTCTGAAGTCAACTTGCAGCCCTAAACTAGGGCAATCAACACCGGTCAAACTAGAGGTCAGATCACCTCGATTTTGTGCCAAAAATTGCGGCCTGCCTAGAAGAGGCAACCACACCCAATCCGAACTCTTGGAAGGTCAATGCTTGGTCAACGTTGGTCAAAGAGATGACCTGTTTCCCTAACATCCTTCTTTCTGTGTCTTCCTTGCCCTAGGACGTCTTCCTTTCAGCGACACATGAGAGAGAGAGAGAGAGAGAGAGAGAGAGAGGCTCTTTTTATGCGTAGGAGAGAGAGAGAGAGGATGAGTGAATTGAATTGTTCAAATGAGGAGAATGCTCCTTGTATTTATATGCAAACGTTGAGGTTGAATAGACATGACTGTTGGGCTTCTAAGCCTACATAAGTTTGTTGGCCGACCTTGACAATTTGTCCATAGTCAAAATAGATTCATATCTCCATAAATACTTATCAGAATCAGATAATCTTTATATCAATCCTACACCTCTCGATGAGAGGAATCTAGGAAAAATATCAGAAGCCATAAATAAGGTGAGCCACTGATCCGGATTTAAACAAGAACACAATAAAATACAGAGATAACCATATACACAATGATGCAGCGGAAATAATGCTTCATTTCATTAATGGAAAATACTGAAATATGCTTACAACTAGAAATGGAAATAAACCAGCTAGGGTGATGGTAGCTTATCTCTGAGAAGAGATGTGGTCGCTACATGCCT
>APFE030571467.1:118580-192371 GCA_000404065.3 Pinus taeda
TAATGGAAAATACTGAAATATGCTTACAACCAGAATTGGAAATAAACCAGCTAGGGCGATGGTAGCTTATCTCTGAGAAGAGATGTGCGGCTACATGCCTCTGAACTGTTCCGAACTGTGTTACAATGAGGCTCGAAGGGCCTATTTATTGTTGAGAAACAATGGAAAACCCTTCACATTCCAAAACCTAACCCTAGAAGATGAAACGCCAAATTGTGGGCCCCGTTTTGGGTAAATTGGTACATCAATTTCCCGAGGTCGTAACTTTGGCATATGATCTCCATTTGACGCGTATGATAGCTCGTTAGAAATATCTATCCGAGAACTACCACTTTGGGAAGGGCAACATCATTCCATGGACCCATGTTGCCCCCAGATTTCCCAAAAAACGTCATTTAAGGCCTCAAAACGGCTCTGAAAGTTCAAGACCCGAAAAAACTGCTAAAAATAGTAAATTGTGCTACATTTACGGAAACTGAAAAACTGAAAGAGACAGTTGCGGGGGTCCAAATGGGATAGGTGGGTGGCCACCAACATCCACCTGGATCAGCCACATGGAGTTTGGCCCTAGTTGCCAATTTTAACACTCCCTCTCAACTAGGGAGAATTTCATCTGCAATCCGTCAGACCATCGCTGCTATCCATCCATCAAATGCATTGTCCTGTATGGCTTGACCCCACTTTGCTATGCTTTGCTCTACTCGAACTATGAAGAAGAAGAAATGATCGAAGATGTATCATACCATCCTCCACTGACCCGAAGTCAGTCTCAGAGTGTGAACCACTCTCACTGATCCCAGATCAATGGAGGTCATCCTAGGGAGTAGGGTAGATACAGCGATGTGTCCATCGATAGTACTACTATGGTCCCTATCCTCATTTCCCTACTCATTGATTAGATGAGAGGTACTTCCCATGAGTCCCAAACTGAATGGGTAGGATGCCTCGACAGGAGAACTAATCATATTGTCCACATGAGAACGAATCATCTTGTCTAGTGGATGCCACGGAGAACTAATCATCCTGGCCTACAGGAGAACTAATCATCCTGCTCCACAGTCGCCACGGAGGACGAACATCCTGGTCCATAGGAGAACTAATCATCATGTTCCACAGTGGCCACGAGGTATCACAGGGGAAGGTTGAACCTTTACCCTGTACATAGTGCACCACCAGGGGATGGTGAGTTGCCCTGTGGTCACATGTTGCTCCAAGAAGTACCCCGCGCCCCCCTTGAGCTCCCAGAGCTCAATCCATCATACTCAACCCTCATAAGAGGGTCTCTGAACGACACCAAGTCATTCTCGAAAAGTCAGGAATTTGACCTTTCCTAGGGGCTTTATCAAAATGTCAGCGACCTGTTCATCTATACCGATATGTTGGAGCCTTATTGCTCCTCGTTGCACCATATCTCAAATATAGTGGTACTTGATATTGATATGCTTGGGGTGATCATGAAATACAAGATTCTCTGGTAAACAGATCCTACTCTAGTTATCACACAGAATCACGGTGGTATCCAATGTAAATCCATACAACTCACTGAAGAGCTTTCGCAACCAGACTGCCTCACAGGAGGCCATGCTAGCAACAATGTACTTTGCCTCAGCGGTGCTCAAAGCCACTGACTTTTGCTTCCTTCTCATTCTGGATATCGAGGCAGATCCCAAAGAGAAACAACACCCAGAAGTGCTCTTTCAATCCACCACACTGCCTGCCCAATCAGCATCAGTATACCCAAGTAGTCTCACATCTCTGACAATGTATCTCAACCCATGAGTGATTGTGCCACAAAGATATCTCAATAGATTCTTGGCACCGATCCAATGTGAGTGGTGAACCTCAACCATATGTTGACTCAATGTGTTGACTGTAAAGCATATATCCGGACGAGAGTTCACCAAGAACATTAATGCTCTAACGAGTTGATGATACTCAGTAGCATTTCGTAAAACAGGTCTGGAAGCACTACTGCTTAACTTCTTGAAGTCAAGCTCCATCAGGGTAGTTACGGGCTTGCAATTCACCATGTCGAATCTCTCCAATATATTCACCACATATTTTCCTTGAAAATAGGAAAATCTCCCCTAGTTTCTGCCAGACTTCCAGTGCTAGGAAATAGTGCATAAGTCCTAGCTCTTTCATCTTGAACTTAGAAGCCAGCTCCCTCTTACATTCGTGAATGAGAGGGTCTGCACCTGTTAGAAAGAGGTCGTCAACATATAGCACCAGTATGAGAGGCTTGTCATCTATAGCCTTAAAGTAAAGGTTAGGGTCGGCTTCACTCCTAGTGAATCCCAGCTTCATCAAATAGCTATCGATCCTCTCATACCATGCTCAGGGTGCTTGCTTTAGCCCATAGAGGGCCTTCTTCAACCTACACACATGAGATTCTCGATCATAGATCTCAAATCCTTCGGGTTGCTCCACATAGACCTCCTCTTTGATCGAACCATGTAAGAACGTAGTCTTGAAATCCATCTAATGCAGGTTCCATCCTTGCGAAGCAGCAAGGGCTATGATCAAGTGGATGGTGGTATATCGAGCAATAGGTGCAAATATCTCGTCATAGTCTATACCTTCCTTCTGGGAGAAGCCATGAGTGACAAAACGAGCCTTATACTTTTCCGCACTTCCATCAACCACATGTTTTATCTTGTAAAGCTATTTTGAAGTGGCAACTTCTTTGTCCTAGGGTCTGGGGACCACATCCCAAACATCATTTTTCATAATGGACTCATATTCCTCGGTCATAGCATCCTTCCATACTTGATGCTTGATGGCATTTGTGAATGACAAAGGCTCATTTTGGATGATCGTGCTCATGATGGTCAGGTATCCCTGATACCTGTTCATCTTCTTACTTTCACGGAAGGTTCCTCAGGGTGCAATGTTTCTTTCAGCATCATTAAGTGTCCCCCTAAGCCATGAAAGCCTCTTCCTAGAAGAGGAAGGCTCTTACGGAGGAGGATCAATAGGATCCATAGGTTCTTCCACATCGGGCATCGTCTCATCTTTTTCCTTCGGTTCCCTGGTGTCAGCGTCTTTAGATCCCCTTAAAGTAGGAAAATTGTCTACCTTGCTAAGAGCCATATCTTCGTCAAAGGTGACATCATGACTAATCTTGACTTTCCTTTGACCAACTACATAGATTCTATAGCCCTTATTATTTTCGCTATAGCCCACGAAGATTCCTTTCTTTCCAAATGCACCCAATTTATTCCTTTTTTCTTTAGGCACATGAAAATATACAGGGCTTCCAAAAATTCTAAAATGAGATACGTTAGGTTTCTTACTGGTGAACATTTCTTCGAGAGTTTTGGAACCCAATGCTTGATGAGGGCATCGGTTTTGTACATATACGACGATATTTGCAACTTCGTCCCATAGAAACTTCAGAAGTCTTTGATCATAGATCATAGCATGGATAGCTTCCACAATTGTACGATCCTTCCTTTCCGCCACACCATTCTGTTCAGGGGTATATGGTGTAGTAGTCTCCCTCTTAATGCCAGCCTCTTTGCAAAAGTCATGAAACTCATTGGATTCATATTTAGTCCCATTATCAGTCCTTAAGATCTTGATCTTCTTTTCGGTTTGATTCTCAATCAAGGCTTTGAAGTGTTGAAACAAGGATAACACTTCATCCTTCTTTTTCAAGAAGTATATCCAAATCTTGCAAGAATAATCATCTTTAAAAGTGAGGTAATATAAATATCCTCCCAAGGAGTTCACAAGTATCATATCGGATATGTTTGAGTGAACCAACTGCAATATATTGGAGGTCTTGTTTTGGCTTGAGGGGAATGGTCCCCTTTTGAGCTTCCCTTCGGCACATCCTAGACATACACCTTCTAGCTCTAATCTGAACTCGGGCATCCCAGTCACCATTTTTCTTACATCGTGTAGAGCTTTATAATGAAGGTGAGCAAACCTCTGATGTCATAGCTTGGACTGAAGAGATGTGTCAGAAGACATGACACCCAGCGGACTTCCACCGACCTGATATAATGAATCAACTCGAAACCCAAGAGTAAAAGCATCTTTAAAGTTATTTTTCCATACACATACCTTGCCATCGTTGAAGGCCACCTTGTAGCCTTTGTCTTCCATTGTCGAAATGGACACCAGGTTCTTTTTGAGATCAGGTACATATAATACATCTTGTAAGTGGATGGTATTACCCTGATTCAATTGAAGAATGACATTTCCTATGCCTTTCACGGGATATTTTGAATTATCTCCAAGAACAATTTCTAGGTTGATTTCCTTCTCTATCAGATTATAGAGAGCTTCTTTGTAACCAGTGAAGTGCCTTGAGGCACCACTATCAATAAGCCAATTTCCCAGCGAGTCCGGGGGAGCAGTAGTAGATAGAGCTGCTAGTAGATAATATTCATCTTGCTTATTGTTAACAGTGTTAGATTCATACCTGGAATTTTTTGCCTTCTTCAATGGTTGTCCTCTTCCTTGATTTCCGAAACTTCTTTTACCTCTGCCATTTGACCTACCATTCCTTTGTTTACCTTGAGAGGGATTTTATTCATCGTCCCGGTGTGAGTCCCTTTTATCAAGGCACTCCCTAGCATAGTGACCTGTTTTATTGCAATTGTAACATTGTCCTTTTCTTCCACCCTATGGTCTAGCGTTTCCTTTGAATTTAGCCCCGGAATTGTTTCTTCTTTTAGTATGAGAAGAAAAGGCAGAGGGATGACCTTTAAGTATGGGCATTTCTTGCTTTTCCATCCTCGTTTCTTCTTGAATGCATCTAGCCATTAATTCCTCAAATCCAGGAATTACGTTATTGTTGAGAAGAGTAGTCTGGAATATATACCATTCAGATGGCAGTCCTCCAAGAGTTGTGAGTGTCATTTCACTGTCAGCAATTACTTCCCCAATATATAGGAGATCCTTCTTGATCTCGGTGATCTTTAAGAAATATGCTTGCATACTTTCATCTTTTCCCTTCTTAATTTCCTTCAGCTTATTTATAAGAAACAATAATTGATTTGCATCATTAACTTTAAATAAACTCACCAGTTTATCGTAGATTTCCTTGGAGGTGTTCAACTCAGAAACATAGGCCACCAAGCGTTTGTCGATAGAGTCCCGAATGATCTTCCTTGCTTTGACTTCTCCCTTAGTCCATTTGTTCCTAGCAGCAGCGGATGCATTTGATGGAGGCTCAACAATCCTGCCTCTCACATGGTCCAACACCTCCTGCACTTCTAATGTTAGATCGAGAGACATCTTCCATCCGTGATAGTCAAACTTCTCATGGAGTTTGTCTTCAACAGGGAATTGTGTTGAAGACCCCATTATTTCTTTAAGATAGCCTTGCCAACCTTCTCTTCAATGATTGCTCTTGCTTGGGCTTTGTGTTCACCTTAGCTCTGATACCATGTTAAATTATGGTATGTTCTATGCTTAGAGCAGTTTACTTATTTTTCTTCTTATTAGCCACAGATTTACAATCACATATACATTAAGTAAAGTGTAGATAGAACATTAAATGATCAACAGAAAACAAGCCAAGACAAGAAACACAAGATGTGGCAGCTAGCCAGCGACAAACCCCAATGCGAGGAAACCCTTTGATCAAATCTTCTTTTATCTTCAATAGTTCAGCAGAGAGAAATACTACAAAATTTGAATTCTATAATTTTATATCAGCAACAGCAAGCCCTAAATTAGCGAAGTCAAACTTGGTCAAACTAGTTGAAATTGACCTCTAAAATACTTGGTCAATTTCTGGTCAACTTGTCATCGAATAGCCTGAAGAAACAACTCTTGAACAACCCCAAAAGTTCAATCAATCTGTAGATTTCTAAAGTCAACTTGCAACCCTAAACTAGGGCAGTGAACACCGATCAAACCAGAGGCCAGATCACCTCGATTTTCGTGCCAAAAATTGCAACCTGCCTACGAAAGGCAACCACGGCTAATCCGCACTCTTGGAAGGTCAACGCTGGTCAAAGAGATGACCTGTTGCCTTAGCATCCTTCTTTCTACGTCTTCCTTGCACTAGGATGTCTTCCTTTCAGCCACACGTGTGAGAGAAAGAGAGGCTCCTTTTATGTGTAGGAGAGAGAGAGAAGATGAGTGAATTGAATTAGCCAAATGAGGAGAATGCTCCTTGTATTTATATGCAAACGTTGAGGTTGAATAGACATGACGGTTGGGCTTCTCAGCCTACATAAGTTTGTTGGTCGACCTTGACAATTTGTCCATAATAAAAATAAATTCATATCTCCATAAATACTTATCAGAATCAGATGATCTTTAGATCAATCCTACACCTATCGATGAGAGGAATCTAGGAAAAATATCAAAAGCCATAAATAAGGTGATCCACATGGAGTTTGGCCCTAGTTGCCAATTTTAACAATTCTATAAAGCTCTCATGGATCTATGGTGATAAGTTTAAAAATGAATAAGCATAACTATGAAAGTGCGTTTAGTTGAGGGGAGGAGGTGGGGAAAATATTAGGTAAAATGTAATTATTACCTTTTATCTACTTACCTCCATCCACTTTTTACTAGGTTATATTGGGTAAAATATAATACTATAATATTACATTTTACCCAATATTTCCCTTCAATTGGTCCACTTCCTATTGTAATTTTTCTTTATATTTGAAGTTTAAAAGTAAGCAAACTCAACTATATAATTAGCAAGAGTGAGGGAAGTATTGAATAAAATGTAATACTTAGGCTAGGGGATGACGAGAAATATTCAATAAAATGTAATATTATTACATTTCAAATAGTATTTCCCCTTGTTGAAGAAAATGTAACTAGGTTCATTCTTCATGACATTGTAATTATGATTTTTGTAAACAAGAAAATGAATTTGTTATTATGCCTTGTTGCATGGGTTTCATGAGCAAGATGTCTATATTATAGATGGCTCACATTGAGAGCCTTAGGATTTATATTTAAAGGTCAAAGAGTCAAAGTCATGAATAAAGAACTCTTCTTGAGCACATGTGTATTATATTCAAGTCAATAGAAAAGTCTAAATGCCCTTCAAAGACAAGCATCATCACTCTTGATGAAGGCAGCTTCCAAACAAGATAAATCAAAGTCATGTCGGGTCAAAAGGAAGTCACATCAGTTCCCTCACTTATGTTGGCTTATATACAAGACTAACTACTATATATAGGCGTGGAAAGTATCCACATTATAGGCAGACATAATCTCAGATATCTCTGAAATTTTAGTGGTGATTACAGTGAGAAATCACAGTCTCAAGATCTTGGAAATCTTTGAAATCTCTGTTCTTCGATGGGTACTATCAAGATGAATGTTATCGGTCTCCTCACTATCTTAAGGAATATAATGTCGACCTCCTCCCTGTTTCAGTGATCACAGAAGCAACACTACAATCTCGGCATATTTGAAAAGAGGATCATGAAGTGACACTCTCTTGGCCTACTCTCTAGATATAGTTACAGTGTCGGCATATTTGAAAAGAGGAGAATCATGAAGTGACACTCTCTCGAGTTACTCTCTAGATGAAGTTACAGTCTCGGCGGAATTATGATGAGAAGGTTCCACAGTGACACACTCTGTCTCAAAGGTGCAGTCATGATCTCGACATAGATATGGTCTCAATCGTAATGGAGACACAGCGATACAGTTATGATCTCAGTGAAGGTGCAACAATAGTATTGCGGCAGTAATGAAGATCTCGGTGGTGCAGTAATGGCCTCAGTGTTATCTCATCAGTAAGAAGAGGATTGTGTCTTGGTCTTAGAGTGGCATAATAGGTCAAGGGTCATGGTCTTGGTATTCATCAATTGGAATCTCTATAAGAAGAATTTTGTGTGGGTTTTCCTCTCCAAGAGAGAGGTTTTGGCCCTGGCAGAAAGCCAACATTGTGTGTTCTTGTCTCTTTGTTTTTTGTAGCTATTTGAAGAACTAAGAAGACACTCTCTAATAATAATAAGTGAAGATTGTGCTAAGTAGTAAAGTTAAAAAACTCACAAATAGTTATCATGCAAGAGGAATCTCCTTAAATCCAACTACCCTAGATTCTTCAACATCCCCCTCTTGCTCACTTTTTATTAGGCGGAGGTGGTAATAAATATTGGTTGACATATAATTCTATAATATTATATTTTATCCAAGATTTCCCCTCACCCAATCCACTTTTTATTAAAAGCAATTTTTATATTTGAGCTTCATAAGTAAAATTAACTCCTATGTAAAGATTTGATCACAATACGATAGAGATGTTGTAATCTTTAACATTTTGATTACCGTTTAAAATTAAAAAATAAAAATAAAAAATAATTAATAATTTATAATTATAATTAAAAGCTTAATATTCATCTTAACTCTGGATCAATGTTAATGTGCAATGTGAGGGATAATCCTTTCGAAACTTGGTAGATCCAGAGTTAAGATGGATCTAAACTGATTTAAAATGTTTACATATTCATAACTCTCTCATGCCCATGAATACATGGCATGGCAATACTGACGAATGTACTCAACATCACATTGTTCGTGTGTATTATGTGTTGGTAGTGATGACAATTTATTTTTCACAGGGAACTTATATCCATCAAGCAACACACCGATTCTGTTGGGAATGTCTGTTTACCATTATGCATAACTCAATGCATAAATATAAACTAACGACACATTGATACATACGTGTTCACTAATTACCTTATGTCTCGTAATTATTACGACTTGTTGACGCCCATATTACAGCACCCTTATTAGATGTACATAGCTACTCCCATAGTAATGGCCATCATAGGGCTAACAACTCCAGGAACATTTGATTTAAATGTGAAATCAGGTGTATTGAGATATGATGGAAGATCTCCCTGGAAAGACCAATTTCCAAAATTTTATAAATTGACATCTTCACAACGTGAACAAGGAGGCTTTCAAAATGTCAAGAAAAATAGTCACATTGGGCTACAAACAAGGAGAAAGGCAAAGGCATTGACTCGGAAAGGATTCAACCTCAATTCAAACAATTATCCTTGAAAGGGAACATACGAGAAGTGTTTCACAGCAAAAGACAATTTTCCATACACTTATGTGGAACGATAGATTCAAGCTAGCAAAAGCTCTTTGTTATTAGGGCAAAGCAATATGAAGATCTCATTGGACTTCAGGAAGCCATCCAACATAGATGAAGGGAGAGATCCAAAAAGAAATTTTGTAGATTCAAGCTCTCAGAAGTTTAGAGCTCCGAGCTCAACCAAAGGGGGGTTGTTTTGTGAATGTTTCTTTCTTTTTTCTGTCAATCCTTCGTCCATTTCAAATAATTTTCAATACCGGCTTTCTTCTCATGACACGCGCATCATAGACTCGTAAATATTTCTGCAAATTTTATCCTTTTTGTTGGTTGTGTACTTAGACAACCTCACCTTGAGGTTCATACTGCATATAGAAGGCTGCCTTTCATATAGGTGATTGATCTGAGAGTTAATTAATCTGGCAAGCTTTCCTGCGACATACATTTGGCCCCATCCACTTTGGAACTCATACAGTTACGATGGAGCAGACCACAGCCAGAGTGGAACCCTAGTACGGCTGAATTTTTCGTTAACTTCAATTTTGTTTTTCTATTAATAGATAGTTTGCCAAGAAAAGAAAAAATATCAGGTTTTTAACATGAAAAGAACACCTACAAAAGTAATCCCATTGGTTTTGCTTGTTAGGTTGAACCGTAATTTATTCAATTTGAGAATATGAACTTTTATCTTGCATACTACATTCAGAGTCAGACGCACCATTGTAATCTTCATCGCTTGCATGATAATTAAAATTCAAATACACATGCACAAATTGATGAACCTCGGACAGTCTCCCAAGCTGTTACAATATAGGTCACTTGACAAATTACCACTTTGCATAAACAAGATAATGTGTGTTACATCTTCAACAGGAGTGTTTGAATTCTTTAAGCGATTATAGAGCTGGTAGTATGTCTGCTTTCAATTTAAAATAAATCATCAGTCCCAATTTCGCAAACCATTATATGAGCAGATTTGAGAAAATATAAATGGCCCAGAAAATTAACCTCACATAAGATAAACTTAATGGTAGAAATATGATCCATCTAATTCAAAAGTCATACCTGATGCCTTGAGTAATAATTAAATCAACACCTTGTTAGTTTGGATATTATCAACAACAGTGATGCCCGACCATCAAAACCCTTATTCTGTCAAATATTTTATCAGTGCTATAGGAAGATAGAAGCAAACAAACACAACGTAGACTGGAAGATCCATCCCTGAATATATATTTTTATAGGAAATGTTACGAGATACAATCTGTTGTGACACTGATAATCATTAGTGAACAAAGGTACATCACAAAGGTTTCTTACAAAATTTTACATGTGCATATCCAAAAGGAGTGAGTCCCCATGTAGTTCAATAAAAACTCTTGGACAGGACAGGGGAGGCTGGCACGTGAAATCTTATTGTCCAAAAAATTGGTGCAAGAGTTTCGAAAGTTAAATGCTCCCTTGGAAATTTTGGGAGAACATGGTAGATTCATTTGATCTAGTGGACTCACAAACCTTAACGACTGTACAAGCTTGATCACCCTAACATAATAAGACTTCATTTTCCCAAATGTGTCAAGATTCTGTTGATCAAGATTTCTTTTTTACCAGTAACTGGCAGATTCTGAGCAGTCAAATAATATTTTAATTCAACCACAGTTAAGTCCTTCAGCTGCAAATAAACACGGTGGTAATATTAGACCCTTTATAAAGATTGCATTTCCAAAACAACTTCTGCAGCCCACTGTGAACACCCACAAAAAAACAATTAAATAAACTGAAAATAAAATATTCATATCTATAACCTTTCCTGTGTCTGCAAGTTCACTCCAATTATAACTTGCTGCCTCCTTTGCTGCTACTTCAGCTGATGCTTTTCTCTTTTGAGAAGCTTCACTTCCTTTAGCTTTAGTTGCCTCTGCCTCAGCTTCCTCAAAGTCATGCTTTTCACCATATACAGCATCTTTGAATGCCTGTACAGCTTTTGCAATTCCTGGTCTGAAATTCAGAAAACCATGTGAAATAAATGACTGGGAAAATTGTGTTACACATATCAAATAGTTTACTATGATACTGATGATCTTTTGAAATAAAATTTCACATATCATTCCCTCATTTAAATGATACCTTTGCATGCCCTCTTCATCTGGCATGGTCTCATCTTTTGTCTCTGGCAATTCATCTTCTTCAAGGGCTAAAACTTGCAATATTGAATAATGCCTCTGCAAAGCTGCAAGGATGACAGAGTAGATGGCAATTCTATCAAAGTTCCAAAGTTTTTAATAGAAACAAAGTCATTCCAAAAATGTCACATGTAATTAAATAGGATGCTAATAATACAAATTATAGCATATCTAGAATATATGCATTCCCATAGTAACTTTCAAAAATACGAGTAGATTTTAAAGAGAAGACAAACGCAACAGAAATTTCAAATCCTTAGTGAACAAGGCCATCTAACCAAGTGCTTAAGTGAACTGTCTTGTTGCTTTTCAGCAATATCAAAAGCTTTTACTTCGATATTCTTTCCTTGGGCATTCTTTGCTTGCATTATAATCTTAATGCTTACAAATTAGTGGATTGGGTTATGTTTCACTTGTACTAACCTCTTTGGACCGATCACTCCAACTAACTGACAAGCTTGACCTGACTAGTTACCAAAACATGGTAAAATCATTCTACGGTGTTTTGATAGACGTATAATGCTTCTCTGATCAATAAAATTGTGTTTAGCAACCATCTTCACAGGTTGTTCAACAACAATGATAGCTTAAAGAAAGATAAGCAACACAAAATAGGATAGTGAACACATCATTATTTTGAAGTATGGTCCCAATTGATGAAGAATAGTCAACCCGTGTTTACACATAATTGTTAGTGACATCTATGCTTTTCCCTGTACATTTACAAAACCATATGAACCATTCTCCTACTAATTATTACTTTTTGGAGTTAAAAAGTGTTTACACCATGTTTAGGGGTACTTCATATGATGAGGGCGGCATGGTAAGTTAGTTACCCTTGGTCATATTGTTGTCGCTTAAGAAATCAATTTCCTGGCTGTGTAGAAATTGTGCTTAAGACATTAATGTTTATTGTTTGTCACTTAGTTGTATGTTGTATTCTCAAATAAAGAACCTGAAAGCCTTGGTTTTTAACCCTCAATACTTAGGTGATATGAAAGTCTTAGAATGCCATTTGATTGCTGAATATAAACGCTGAATGAAGAATGCTTTGAGAAGTCAGAGACAATATGTTGTTTTACACAAAAACTATTATCTGTAACACTTGGGGAAGTTAAAGACAATATGTTGTTTTACAGAGAAACTACTATCTGTAACTTAGAAGAATTGCAGAGGTAGGAACTTTAAGTATAGGAGCGCTCTTTTAAGGAATTTTAACTTCATTTACATCAGTAAACAAAGACCTGCAGCTTCATTACCATACTTAAAGGAAAGAAGATATATGATGACACATAACAGAGAAGTTACAAAATCATACCCAACAATGTGTGGAATACTTCTGATTCTTTCATTAATCAACAATTTTATCAAGAATACAGTGGCCTAGCCTCCAGGTTCTTCAAAATTCGAACCCTTTTTCTATAATTTTCCCTCTTTTTATACATTATGGGACAGTTGGTAATCACCAAAACTGTCAAACTACTTAACTATCTCCTCACTGCTTAAGGTAAAATTTATTACAGAATATTACATTAGAGGGTAAAAGACACCTCATTCTTCTCAAGAAAACAAAATAACAGGGAGTATAAGAAATTAGAAGGTGATGGTTGCTCGTTGTTCGAATCTGTGGCTTGAGTATGTGGCCTGAGTGTTATTCTGCAAGCTATAACCTTGTAGATGTCCTGATGACAGTTAAACTATTTTAACACAGCAAACTACGTCTTTACAAAACTTTGTGCGTTGTGGGTTATGGGCCCACGTATCTATCAGAAGTGTTCCATGGCAGAAACACAAAGAAACCCGACCCATCACCATTCCTTGGAGTTTCAGTCATCCGCCTCTAATTCTAGTTATTCTGCTAAAATAGCAAATTTGGTTGATTTACGCGGAATATGGCTTACCACAGAACTGAAAGAATTTAGACTCTGGTTCATAATCTTATCGTGTTTGATTTTTCCACAGACCTTTGCCTTCCCCACGGACTCGATAGGAAACAAAACTGACAATTAAAAGATTTCTCGGGTCCGCTTTTAAAAATAAAACCCGTGCACTTTTCGACGCGATATCCGTCGGATCTCGTCCATTTTTTATGAGCAGCTGTGATTGATCCGGACTTCAACGGATTAAATTGCATTCCATAAACCATCGTGTCGGATTTCCAAATCAAACATTGTCCTTGTTAACCACGTGATTACCATCAGATCTACATTCTTCAAGCGGATGACCCTGATCAATCGAGGTTTCAACTCAATTTTATAACTTCTCGCGTCTAATTTTGGAGTAAACCTCGCCCTTGTTAACTATGCGACTACCGTCGGATCTGTTGCCTGTTGATCAAACGGCTCAGACCTTCTGTCGAGTTTCTCACATTCAAAAGCCGTCAATAATATAAAACAACTCATTTTCCACCTTTTCATTTATTTCCGTTATAATATAATATTTGATTTGTTTCCTTTTTTGCAATAAAACTAAAAATTAAATTAAAAAGACAATGGATGCTACAACATCTGGCTCCACCTAGGGATAGTGTTTTTGCCACAGAAACACTAAGAACCGCAGATCAATGCGTTCACCTCGGGCATGGAGTCATATATTTCTTAGCCAATTAAAATTCTATGGAATTTGTACAATGAATTCACTCCAGTATCTACAATGACAGGATGCTTGTGCTTCAAAACTGGAAGAACTGTTTGAGGTACTGCCCATTTATAGGCAGCTGTAGAGTTTCACCATCAAGATTCTCTAGGAAGAATGTATTATTTTCCCTTGCTTCTATGATCCTGAATGGGCCATACCAGAGAGGATCAAGCTTTCCATGTTTACCCTTATCTTCTCTTCTAGTATCCCACCTTAATACCAGGTCTCCAACTTTAAAATCAATTTCTCTGGCTTTTCTAGCAAAAATACTCTTCATCTTTGATTGATACATAATCAAGTTGTCTCTTTACCTTATCCCTGCTTTCGCTCATCTCCACTACCTTATGCATCCTTCTTATCAGAGCATTGGGTTCTTCTTTGGCCTCTTGAATCATTGCAATCACAGGCTTCACAAGCTGACTTGGGAATAGAGCTTGAGTTCCATACACTAACTCAAAAGGTGATTTGCCTGTAGACCTTCTTGTAGTCACTCGAACAGCCCATAGAGCAAACTTTAACTTAGAATCCCAGTCTTTCTAGTTCTCTGCAATAGTTTTCTTAAGGATCTTCATCAATGTTTTGTTAGTGGATTCAGCCAATCCATTTCCCTGTGGATGATAAGCTGTTGAATGAGATAAAAGAACATTATACTTCTGACAAAAAGCAATAAACTTACTTGAACTGAAGACTTGAGCATTATCTATTATGACTTTGATAGGGCATCCAAATATGCTGAAAATATTTTAGTAGGTATAGCTTCTACCCACATGGTGAAATAATCAGTAGCTGTAAGAACCCACTTGTGTTGTCCACTTGAAGGTGGGTTAATTTCTCCAACAAAATCTAGCTCCCATTGTCTGAATGGTTCTTCTATGAAGACTGGGATCAAAGGCAAGGGAGCTAGCCTCTTCTTCTCAACAAAAAGCTAACACTTCTGACAACTTTTGACAAACTTATATGTATCACCAAATAGGGTGGGCCAATAAAACCCTACCTGGAGGATTTTGTGTGTAGTAGCCTTCCAACTATAATGTCCACCACATAACTTCTCATGATAATCTTTAATGGTCTCTGTAAATTCATCCTCTGTTAAACATAACAATAAAATTCCCGCGGGATCCTTCCAATAGAATCTACCCTCAATAATCACATATAGTTGTGCTTTGATCTTTAATGCTCTATATTTTGTTCTATCCAAAGATTGAGGACAAGAGAGAAAACATAAATAATGGACTATGTGCTTGTACCATTATGAACATAAAAACTTATATCTGATCTTCATACCTAGATTTGATTTCTCTTCACCTTCCTCAATTATTTCCTCATTTGCAGGAATCAACAAGTTGATTCCCAATGCCTGAAAATTTGACTCTGTTAACATCTTTGCCAATCCTTGCCCTTTCACCAACTTTGTGGGCTTTATGTCCAAGTCATACTCTTGAATCTTGGCAATCCATTTTCCTCTTTTGCCTTCCACATCACTCTGGACCAAGACATTCTTTACTGCAACATTTGGCACATAAGTAATGATCTGAGACTACAGCACATAAGTCTTGAAGGCCTTTAGGGCTTGTACTAAAGCATATACCTTTTTTTCAAGAATATTGTACTTTAGTTCAACATCTTTGAGAATCTTGCTAAATAAAGCAACTCGTTGCTCCTTTTCTTCATCATTTTTTTGTAACAAAAACAGTTATTGAATTAGGTGATGCAAATGAAAAAACTTGAAAAGGCTTTTGATAATCAGGGCTAATCAAAACTAGAGCTGCTTGTAATGCTTCTTTAATCTTGGAGAATGACTCTCTAGCTTCCTTGGTCCAATGTATTTCATTCTCCTTCTTCAACATATTGGTAATTTCTATTACAATTTCTGCATAATTGGACACAAACCTCCTTAAAAAGTTTATTTTTCCCAGAAATTTTTTAATATCTTTCTTACTCCTGGGCAGGGGTATTTTCTACACAGCTTGCACCCTTGCCGGATCTATCTTCACCCCATCTCTACAAACAATGTGCCCCAGCAGTTTGCCCTCCTCCAGAGAAAAAATAGACTTCTTAGGATTCAAAGAAAGCCCAAATTTTCTACATTTCTCAAAAGTCTTTTTAAGATGGTCCAGATGCTCCTCATCAAACTTAGAGAAAACAGTGATGTCATCCAAGTATATCACTACAAACTTATCACCCACAAAAGCAATGTCCATAGCCCTTTGAAATGTAGCACCTGCATTCCTCAACCCAAAAGGCATTCGAACATACATAAAGGTTCCCCAAGGAGTTGTGAATGCAATCTTCTTCTGATCTTCTTTATCAACAACCACCTAGTTATACCCAAAAAACCCATCCAGCATTGACATCCTAAATGATCCTGTTACCTTCTGCAGTACATGATCCATTTTAGGTAACAGATAGTTATCTTTTAAGGAAGCCCTATTGAGATTTCTAAAGTCCACAAATAGCCTTATTTCTCCATTTTTCTTCCTTACAAGCACTAAATTGGCCACCCAGTCAAAGTACTTGAGTGGAACTATTATCTTGGTATCAAGCAGCTTGTTGACTTCTTTCTCAATCAATGGTAAAAGCAGAGGGTTTATCTGTCTAAGTTTCTGCTTAAATGGTTTAATCCCCTCTTTCAAGGGAATCTTATGCTGAATAATACTTACATCATATGTCTTGAGATCCTCATAGGACCAAGCAAAAACATCAATATAGTCCTTAAAAAGCTTAATATATCTCTCCTTATAATTAAGTGGAACTCCATTAAATAATTTGACTAACCTGGGCTCCTTCTGGGTTCCAATATTGTGATCTTGAATCTGCTCATCCTGTGGAATTTTCTCTGTACTAACAACTACATCATTGGAGTTAAAAAGTCTTCCAAGAGGGACAAGCCCCCTTGGCAGAGTATTATATTTCAATTGAATAATTGCTTGAGTAGCTATAGAATTTTTCAAACCACTTACTTATGCACCTTCTGTTGCTTCATCTTCATCTTGATCAATCTTTGTGCCCTGAAAATCTTCAATCATAGTCAAGAATTCCTTAATCTGTAGATCATCCTCAAAAAACTGCCAGTGTTTTATATTATCAGGAACAGAAGGCCTATGCCTCATTTCAACCTCATATCTTAGCTTTGGATTAATAGGAGGCCTAAAAGTACTAGCAACCATGGCCAAAGAGTTTGCTAATCTGTTTCCATCTCTTGGAATGAATTGAATGTTGAAAGCTTCAAAGAAGTTCTCAACCAAATCCCACATTTCATTTCTATATGCCCTAAGCCTAAGGTGTTTTGTTTGACAATGTTTCTTTATTTGTTTTATAATCAGCTTTGAATCTCCAAAAACAGAAATTGATTGGACTCCCATTTGTTTTGCTATTTGCAGAGCAATGATCAAGGATTCATATTCCGCCACATTATTTGTTTCTTCGAACTCCAATTTAAAAGAATAAGGGAACATATTACCTCCAGGTGCAATTAGAAGGAAACCAACACCTATTCCTTCTTTAGAATAGGCTCCATCAAAAAAGCACTTCCACACCCCTTCTGTTTGCAGCTTTGTATTTACACTGGCTGATGTAAGTTGCCTCTAGTTATCTTCAGCCAACTCTGCACTGTCATGCAGCGCAAAGCAAGAACATTCATCTTTCTCTTGGCTATATACAGGTGAATTACTTGCTCCATTTTTTGTGATTGTTTTTACAAATTTGGTTTCTTTGTACAACTTCCTTTCTTCTCCACCAAAAATTGGTATAACAGCATAAGTAAAATCTAGTTTCAAAACAGCGCCCAATTTAGCCCCCCATGACCAAAATAGCAACATTCCAAACCTAGTAGGGATATCTGCTACCACTACATCCATTACCAAGCTTCTAGCTGGGATCTGGGCTAGTGACACCACCATATCTTTAATGACCCCCAAACACTTGACATTATTTGAATCAAAAGAATACAGGTCTCTGTAGGGTTTAGTAACTTGTAGGTTTAGTTGTTTCATCATTGATAATGGCATAAGGTTATGTGAAGCTCCTGAATCACACATACAATTATGCAAGAGGAAATCATGAATCAATAAAGAAATGTAGAAATGGACCAAAAACCACTACTGGTTTATCTTCTTGCAGGTTCACAGTGTCATTTATATTCACATTCTCTTTTAGATTGATAAACTCAACAATCTCATTTTGATAAAATGGTGTTTTAACCAACTCTGTGAGGGGCACTTGAATTCTGATTTTTTCTAATTCTTTAGTTAGACTAAACACATGAACCTGTTTAGTATTCCTTTCATTTTCATCTTCAGTTTTCTTCATCACTGAAACCTCTTGTGGAATGGAAACAAGTTTTTCTAAAGGAATTTTATCACTTCTATTTTGAGAAGACTCACCTTGAAGCATTTGAGTCTTGCTATTTGTATTTTGTCATTGTTTTCCTTTATCTACTTGTCTTGCAGGCTGTGATTCTTGTGGAGTCGCCTTTTGTAAGGGAGCTGGAACTTGCTGCTCACCTTCATTTTCATGACTTCTAGATCTTTTCCTTGATCTCAAGTCATATTTCTTATGTAATTCTGCCTGCATAAAATCAAAAAACTACTTCCAATACTCATCAATTTCATTATCATCATAAATAGCATTTGTTTCAACATATTCATATTCTTCTCCCTCAACACCTAGTTCATCCTCATCTACTGCATACAATGTGGAAATTTGATCATCATGGTCCTTGGAATCCTTTGGTACTTCATCAAGATCTGCCTCTAAGTAATGTGGTGCTTGAACATGATCTTGATCTTTTCTCTCCTTCAGCAAGATTTGCAGAGGTTGTCTTCTATATTGAGGATTAAAGTTTATGTTCTGTTGTGCTTACCTTTGAGAATTCTTACTCTCCATTTCTAATTTAATCAATTTATTAGACAAAGTCTTAATTACATTATTCATATCCTCTAATGTTTCACTTTGAGAGGATTCCACTTTAGCCTTTCCCTTATCTTGGATAGGCTGTGTCTCTGGTGTTTTACCTATAAGCACCAGATTTGCTTCTATTTCTAAGGCATCAGTTTGTATCTGATCAAAGGTTGTGGATCTCTTCTCCCTCAATGTGAACCCAAAATATGATTCAAAAGCCCCTGCAAAAGTTATTTTTGCACCAACAGGAGGGGGCTTAATCTCCATTGGAAGACTATTGTACAATTTATTAAACTTTCTGATGAATTCAACAACACTTTCATCATATATCTTCTTAATAGCATTAAACTCTTTGAGTGAATACCCATGGTCTCTTTTCTCTCCCCATCTCTGGGTGAACAGGTGCTCCATCTCTTCCCATGTAGGAATAGAGTTATTAGGCAGCACTTTAAACCATTTTCTCGCTTCTCCATCCAAGGATTGCACAAAAATTCTTAAAACAACATCCAGATGTTCAACATTTAGATTTTCTGCAAAATTACAAAATACTGCTATAAGATTCTCTATTGTTTGTTCATCCTCCCCTGTGAAACAAGGAAGAATCTTCAAGTATTCTTGAGACATTTGATTAAACTATTGTGGCAATTGAATAGGTGCATACCTATTCATCAAGAATGCAAGTGCTGCCATGTTTGCTCCTGAACTTACTGAACCTTGAGTACTAATAGATGTAGACCCTGATTGAGGAGTAAGTGGAGTATGAAAAGGTGGCAATGTAGTTATAGGTTCAAGTTGAATAACTATAGCAGATACTGAAAAAGAAATAGACTCTAGAGATTGTTCTTGACAGTTGGGTTCTTGAAATGAAGTGGATGTAAAAGGTGACTCTTGGTCAATAAAAGGTGAATGTTTGGATGAAAAATGAGTTGAACTGCTGCCAGGTGCAGACAGTGTAGGACTTTGTGTAACTGGAATTTTGGCTTTCCAACCCTCTTGGAAACTGGCCTCTCAAGGTCTGAAAGGGCTTGAACTTTCTGCTGTGAGGTATCTGACCTTGTATGGGGGCCTCTTTGGAGCTAGAGTTGTTATTTTTGTTCAATACAGCCAAATATTTCCTCCTCACTGAACAACCAGAGGAAAATATTGAAAACCCAGGGAAAAGTGTTCTTGTCTTCTCTCCCCGGCAACATCGCCAATTAATGTTGTCCCTTAAGAAACCAATTTCTTGGTTGTGTAGAAATTGTGTTTAAGACATTAATGTTTATTGTTTATGTCACTTAGTTGTACGTTGTATTCTCAAATGAAGGACCTGAAAGACCTGCTTTTTAACCCTCAATACTTAGGTGATATGAAAGTCTCAAAATGCCATTTGATTGCTAAATATAAATGTTGAATGAAGAATGCTTTGAGAAGTCAAAGACAATATGTTGTTATACACAGAAACTATTATCTGTAACACTTAAGGAAGTTAAAGACAATATGTTGTTTTACACAGAAACTACTATCTGTAACTTAGAAGAATTGCAGAGGTAGGAACTTTAAGTATAGGAGCGCTCTTTTAAGGAATTTTAACTTCATTTACATAAGTAAACAAAGACCTGGTCTTCTAAGGTATTATCTCTATGGCTCGCATAAGTGCCTCTAATGCTAGCTCTAATGTTCTGAGGCTCACTCTAGTCTCTCTAAGATTTGCAACAAACTCCTAAGGCTTGCTCTATATTCCTAAGTGGCTTGCATCACTTTTTGAGCCTTGCATTATCTGTTTATGGCTCCCTTTCTGTCTTTGTATACCACAATGGCTTACTATGTTTCGCATATGTCTCTCTAGCCTATATAAATATTTCAATGACTTGTATATATGTCTTTTGGCTTGCATTAGTCTTTCATATGGCTCGCATTATGTTTTATGGCTATCCCATATCATAGTGGCTACATTTATAATTTGTGGCTTGCTTAAATCTCTATAATGGCATGTGCATTTCTATACTCTATGGTGACATTGCTAAACTCTGTATGTTACATTATAGTAGCTCATTACTGTGGCTTGTGGATCATATTGTTAATCCTGTGGTTCGCACTCGCATCTGTGGCTTGCACCTATGGCTACCACTCGCACTAGTGGCTCAGATTTATATCATCTAAGGCTCGATTTGTTCATTATGTGGCATACATTTGGTATGGCACACATTGTATGGCATGACACATTGTGTGACTCATCATAAAGATGTTATGATGTTATGGGGTGAACTAAGTAACCTGACACGGGGATTCGGGATTCGTAGGATACAGGGATTCGAGTGTCGGATTCGGACACGTTGACCCCCCGAAACAAGACATGTAGGATTCGTTATATATTATTTTATAAAAAAAAAAATATATATATAGTATATATATATATATATATTAAAAATTACATATTTCTTACACAAATTCTCATTAATTATACAAATTCATTGATTTCCAACATAGATCTTCATCTAGATGTTAGTTTTACTGTTTACAAAGTAAGTTAGTAACATTATAGCATGCATAGTACATACAAAATTCAAATGCATGTCACTGTCACATAAATCATAAATGATAAATCAATCAATCATAAATTTTTAAATTCATAAATGATAAATCATAATACATATTCAATTCATCAATGATCCAATAGGAGAAAGACAAGATAGTAAGATAAAGACACTAACCGCTAGAGTTTTCTCATTAAGTCATCAAATAAAAATGTGTTACATAGGTAGTGCAATGCCAATGGCAAATAGAAATAGAAAATATAAAACAACTACAGATATACAAGCCTCAAGGCAGTAGGTAGCCCATGACTCGTGAGTCATCAATCCTCATAGTCATAATCAGAATCAGCATCAATGTCCTCATCATCATGGTCATCACTTCTCCTCTGCATCCTCCTCCTCCCCTATATCCATAGTCACCTCTGCATTTGCTGGTGTGGAGGATGACCCCTCTACAATATCACCGTCATCAAATCTAACAGGCTCAAGCACTGGATCATTGAGATCCATGTTGACCAATGCCAACTCAACATTGTTTTCCAGACCCATATCATCAGGAAAGACATCCCACATTTTGTCTTTCCCTTCAACCACTCTTCCCATTGCCTGTAAATAAGACGAAGTTTGGTGTGCACATACACCATTGTCTCTGCCCTGGATTGTTCAAGCATGCTCTTCTTCACACTATACAAATTCCCATATGTGCTCCAATTCCTCTCGCAACAAGAGGATTAAATCACCTGAGAGAGGAGCCTCATGGCTAACTGCTGAAGAAGAGGGCTTGTTGCCCCATGATTTGCCCACCAAGAATAGGGCTTCTTAGCCCCCTTCCTCTAATCACATCATATCCTGCAAATCGATCAGTGCCAGTGGAAAACTCTGCAAAGGCATCCTCCACTTCATCAAGCAATGCTCTATTCTAAAAAACCCACCTGAATGCATATTTCCTCCCCTATGAGATTTCACCATCATGTGAGGAGGGAATCTGCGGGAAGGTCCACCATTCAGCCACTCATGGTTGTAGTATTTTGGGTTCAATGAGTGAGCCAAACAATGTAAAGGTGTGCAATTCTTGTCCCGTATACTGACAAGAATATCCTGTATAGTAACACAGAAGGCCTCTGGTGATGTCTCATACTCGGGGCACTCACTCTGTAAAATAATGCTCCTCACAGACTCAATCATGGAATCCCATCCCTCATAAACCTCTCCTAGGATGGGTTTGTCTGTATCTGCAAATCGAAGCAAAGAAATGATAGGTCCATGATCTAAAATAATTAGATCTACCCTCTCCCACCAAGCACCATCTAGCACTGTGTCTCTTTCACTCTTTTAGAGGCTACTTGATCTGTCTTTCTCCAAAAAGACCAAAACTCAGAAATAACCATGGCCCCAAGAGTGGTCTTGACCTCCCTCAACCTCTTCAACATGATGAATGAAGAGGAAAACCGTGTACCAACAATCTTCAACAATGATAGATTGTTGTACTCCTTGTAGATAGTGAGGGCATTTGTATGTTTTGGCACAAAGTTACGGATATGCCGTGCATCCTCAATAACGTTACCAATCCAAAGCACATCAAAAAGAATGGATTTCAGTGCTAAGTTCAATGAATGGACAATGCAAGGTGTCCAAAACACTTGTGGATATTTAGCTTCCACAATCATGCTAGCAGCCTTGCAAACAGGTGCATTATCTGTAATGATTTGCACACAAGAATCAATACCTACAACTTCAATAACTTTAATAAATAACTCACCCATGAATTGCGCATCCTTGTATTCTCAAGTGTATCCATTGCTTTCAAGAAAACTGGACCATTCAAGGAAGACACCATGAAGGTGATGAGTGGGTGTCGTGCTGGATCTGTCCATCCATTAGAAACAATACTAGCCCTAGATGTTGGCCATGATGCTTTAATAGGGTCAAGCATTTTTTGCACCTCTTTTTTTGCCTTCGTCAACAATGTGGTTCTAAGCTTCTTTGAACCGAGAGGCACATACCATGATGGAGACCCGTGAGTTAGAGCTCGGCACATCTCAATAAATAGAGATGAGCGTGCAACATTAAAAAATATGAAGTTTTGATAGAAAAAGAAGGCAATGGTGAGATCAAGCTCTTCTCGTTTCTCTTTTTGAAAAATCTTGTCCACTGGATCAAGTGAAATTGCCTTTCTTTTTGCTATTTGTCCCCCAAAGAACTCTCAAATGGAAATTTGGTGATGTCTTTCCTCAAAAATGGAAGGAGGTCATCATTCTTGGTTTTTCTTGATTTTGCAGCCACATTTTCCATACCAACAATGAACTCTTTTTCCATTTCTTTCCTCTTTTGTAAAGGAACAACTTTACAAGCTCCAACTCCACAACATGGTAAAGGCAACAAATGGCCTTTCACACGAAAATATGTGCTTGTGAAAGTATTGTGGCAAAAGTTGCATCTCCAATGCACATTGCCTCCTCCCTCCCCCTTGGTGCTTGGCCCATCCTCTTGTGACATATTTCCACAAGGGATACTTCTCAATGTTGTCATTAGGAGGAAGTCTTCCCTCAACATTACTTGCAGCAAACTTTGATAATATTGGGGGAGGAGGGGCATCTCCAATGGGATATTCTTCCCCTTCCTTTGCCCCCTACCTGCTGCCCTTGATTGAGCCATAAATACTGTAAAAAAAAATAAACAAAACATGCACAAATTTGTAAAAGAAATGCATATACAAACTGTCGTAATACAAATGCAAAAAAATAGAGATGAAATGCACTTACCTGATGCTTGAATCTCCTTGTCGAGTGCTCCAAACCCTTGGCTCCTTGCTCCAAACTTCTAACAGCAAACCCACAACTCACTGTTTGCAAAAGGAATGAGAGAAAATGGTAAATAAAAGTAGGAATGCACTGTTTTTAAAGCTCGCGGGTTTCATTTTCGTCGGATTCGAATCCGGTTTTCGGGACATGTTGTGTCTTAACGGGACACAACCCAAATTCAAGTGTCCCGTTAGGACATGACGTGTCCCGAATTTAGGATTCGAATTCTTGTGAATCGTGTCCGATTCATAGGATTCAGACACTTGAGGAAAATATGATGAATCTGATTTCATAGGGGATGAATGTAATATGTAAATTTTGGAAAGTTTGAAAATGCAATTATCTTTAGTAGAGAACAATCTAGCCCTAAAAATTAACATGGATCGGTCTTCTTCCAACCAATAAGAAGGTTGGCCCCAACCTAGGCTCACCCTAGTTACCATAAATAAATAAAATAAAGGGAGGAGAGAATCTTTCCAACACAGACATTAACATTCATCTATGTAATCACATACTTGTGTTAGAGGTGTAAGAGCTATAGAGAGCTACTCTATTTTTACTCTTTTTCATCATATTTTATCTCTTTTGTCTTGAGCACTAGGGTTCTTAAGGAGATTCAAGACAAGGCTAGGATCGGGGTTTTTCCATAAGAAAAGAAATGGAGCTAGGGTTTGGGAGAAACACTAGAGAAGAAAATCAAGCACTTGAACTTGTAGTTCTTGTGAGCGAAGAAGACTAAGATTTTTTGGCATTTGGAAACCCCAATACTACTTGGGGTGCTTGATGTGGGATATAAACATAGGTGCTTTCCATAAGGAAACAAACAAACCAATGGTTTGGGAGAAACCCTAGAGGAATAAAGAAACAACATGATCTTGTAATTCTTGTGAGACAAGGCATAGGGTTGTGGCATTTGGAAACCCTAGTACTACTTGGAATGCTACATGTGGAGAAGATAGAGAGAAATTATCTTGTACACTTGTGGGATATGCATGTCGTTTCCAAGGAGAACTTACTAGTATGTATGCTAACCAACAGAGTATCTTTGGTGAAGTGACTAGCTTTCGTTGAGTTTAATTCTTAGATAGGAGGAATTGACAGCGAGGGATTTCATATGTTTTCCATATCTAGTATTTCGATAGCTTGACTTATACCAACCTATATTTAGCTATTGGTATATACATAATGGAAAATAGAGTGCAATGGATACACGCACTATTTCTGAACTGTGGCAATTACTTGTGAATATATATTATAGTTCTTTTATCTTCATCAAGCAACCACACTTCAGAAATTCAACCAAAAACCATGAAAGGAAAGTAGAGATCACAATGCTGAAAACTTGGGATGTCTCATGTTGCTTTTACACGATACAGGTGTCTAGAATAGAATCTTAACTCATTGATGCTACCAAACCAAGTATCACAACAAGACTACTTTGCACAACAAAACAATAAACAACAGTAAATCTAATAGTGCACAAAATATAGAGAACTTTTTTATAAAATTTCAACCTAACTTCGTTATATTAATCAAACTAAATAATACAACAGGCAAGGACTCTCGTACGAAAGATAATGGCCCTCATACATCCATTGATACAAGACAACAACAACTAGGGCTTGGTGTCTATCGTGATGACCACCAATCTACCCTAATCAAGATACTCTAACCATTTGGATGTGGCACGCTCTCTCAGCTCCTCTTAGTCATACCCTGAATACATTTGCCTAGTCCTTCGGCTCTTGATCTACAACACCTACCTCTATCAATGCACCAAGTCCATCTGGCCACTAAATCTTAACTCCACCTACTCTCTCATTGGTTGTTAGTCCTTCAACGCATCAACACATTGAGGACTCCTGTCGAGTTGTTCACAACTTTGTTTGTGAACAACTTTCAACTGCCCACTGATGCTCCTCAGCTGCTCAAGGACTTCTGCCCACTATAGTCTTCTTGTGCTGCTCCAATGAGGAAAAACATAGGGCACGAAGGGCTGCCACCTATCATCACTAGAAGTCCTTCTCCAACATGAACACGGGCTAGGAGGACTACCCAACTTCTACTGTAGATGTCCTTCTCCACAAGGCAAGTCTAGGGATACTCAAACTACTCCTAGTTGATCAGACCTATGAGCTCTCCTTCTGCCACATCTAACAATCCCTTAGTCCTTCAAGTGACTTGTTTCTTCGGGCCTGAAGCGAGTTTATACAATCCTCCCAAGTTTTTTTTTAGGTTGCTCCAACTCTGCCTCTCCTAGGCCTACACTTGGTCCACTCACATGTTGCCCTCCATCAGACCACAAGTGTCCAATACATGTTGTAGCATATTCTCACTGGTTAGGGCATCCAACCACTTTAGTTACCCTTCCTCTTGGCTGCCAACAGACTTCAGTGGTTATGTCCTCTTCTAGGACACCCTCCATCGACCAACAATCCATCAACTCAAGAAGATGACCAACTGTCCTGCAACCATATGCTGCCCTTCTTGAAACATAAGCAACTGCCAATGTGACTGCTCATAGGACATCCTCATCATTATCCAACTAGGAACTCCATCCAATCTAGCAAACAATGTCAACAAAAGGAAACTAACATACTTGTTCACTGCTCCTTTTGTCCTTGATTCTTGTGCATATGTGCTAAGGTTTTGCAACTCTAGTTAGGGCTACAACCAAGTTACCAAACTTCTAATACCATGCTCAACCTCTGCATATTTTCCTCAAAACAGACTCAAATAACTCATTGTCCTTTGTTGTGCATATTGCCTAGGTTGGGATCCTTTTTAGACCTTTCGACTTCCTCAAAACAGAGATCCACATGAAATTGTATATTGAATTGATATGAGATATGAGATGATTACAAATGAGAATGAGGGCCTGCTTACATACCCTAGGCAGGTGCCCTTTCATGAATGGTCATGTCTCTAAGACATGCCTCTTCATTACTAACTAACTAACCATTAGTTAATTAATTATTATTTATTATTATTATATTTATATTTATGTTTATTATTTTTATATGAGTTATATTCATAACATTGCCTCTCTCTTCAAGAAGCTTTGTCCTCAAAACTTGTTGAGAATAACTTCTCATCTCTAAACTCTCATCTTCGTTGATACAAGATGATATGATGCTCTAAGTGATAGACAAAATTGTCGTACTAAGAACGGATCGGACCATCTTAGATTAATCTTGTTAATTTTGGATAACAATGGTATGTTCTATGCTTTAGCACAATTTACTTCAATGTTCCTTTAGTAGTCCAATGACAATTTCCAATTATTTCTAGTAGCAATCACATTAACTTAAACACATTGAAGGTAAATGCAAATACAACATAGAAACATGTACAAAAGACAAGAGGACACAAGATTTAGCGAATGCCAGGGAAAAACCCCAATGTGGGGAAAACCCTTTGATCAAATCTTCTTATTATTATTCAACAGCGTTGCAAAGAGAGAGAGTACAAATATCAAATTCACTTGCCCAATACACAGTCAAAACAACCCAGTCAAAAACAGCAGTCAACTACAGCCCTAACCAAAAAGTCAATGTTGCTCAAAGCAACACCAAAACGTCTCCAAGCAGCTTGGTCAACATCAGTCCAATTCGGCCTTCTAGGAGAGTCAAAGTCAACCCAAAATAATTCGGTCAAACCCATTCAAACACTGTTGTAATTTCTACAGTCAAATGTTGAAGTCAACCCTAATCAAACTGTCCTAATCACCTCGACTTCGGTGCCAATAAATGCGGCCTCCAAAGATCGAATTTATGCCCTCAAAAGCAAAATCAACGCTGGTCAAATGAGCCTTGGTCAACCCTGGTATGTTTTCCTGAATTCAACTTGTTCTGCCCTAGAAGACTTCGGCCTCCAGCCACACGTGTGAAGAAGAGAAAGGCTGCCTCCAAGTTGTACGAGCCAATCAAGAGAGGAGCGAGAGAGATGTGTGATGTGATGAGTGATGTCCAAATGAGGAGAGAGATCACTCCTATTTATACAATTCGTTGAGGGTGTCGAGACACATCTCTTGGGCTTTATTTGACTGAGGTCGACCTTAACAATTGTGCATGAGAGAGAATAAATTCACAATTCCACTTCTGTTTGTCAGAATGAGATGATCTTTATATCAAAATTGGACCTCTCGAAAAGAGGAATCCAATACAATAATCATCTCCATCATATGAGTTGTCCTAAGGTGGAATTTGGTCGTAGTTGCCAATTTTAACACTCCCTCTCAACTAAGAAGAATTCCACTTGCCAATCCATTTGTCATCATCATGCCATCATGTCATCATGTACCATCTCTGTCATCACTGCTCTGTTTTGCTCTACTGAACAATGAAGTAATAATGAAGAAGAAGTGATCGAGAGTGAGTCATACCACTCTCCATTGACAAAAGTCAATCCTTGATCCCAGATCAAGTTGTTGAACACCATGCATACTAGTCATAGGGAGTACGACAGTACACAATGCATCCATCAGTAGTGTTATGGTCCCTAACCATCTTTTCCCAACTCATTGACCAGATGAGAGGTACTTCCCCTGAGTCCTGAACTCTATGGGTAGGATGTGTGTTGAGGCATCGGTAAGAGAAGGTGAACCACTCATCCTACTCATATGCCATATGAGAAGGTGAACCACTCATCCTATGCATATGTCAATCGTAGGGGAAGGTGAATCACTCACCCTACATACATGTGTCCATAATGGTAGGAGAAGGTGAACCACTCACACTACACACATGTCCAACTATCATGGGGTATCACAAGGGAAGGTGAACCACTCACCCTACATACATGTGTCCACAATGGTAGGGGAAGGTGAACCACTCACCCTGTATCTAACGCACCACTAGGGGAAGGTGAATCACTCACCCTATGGCCGCTCATAGCTCCAAGAAGTACCCCAAACCCCCAGGAGCTCCCAAAGCTCAGTGTTCAACTCATACGTGAATCCTAAACTCCATGTCTCTCTCGGAGGGTTAAGAATTTGACTTTCCCCAAAGGCTTTGTGAGAATGTCTATGACCTACTCATCTGTTCTAATGTGATGGAGCCTTATTGCTCCCCGTTGTACCATATCCTAGATAAAGTGGTACCTGATATCAATGTGCTTGGAGCGGTCGTGGAACACGGGATTCTCTGATAGGTGAATCCTACTCTAGTTTTCACAGAAGATCATGGTGGTATCTAACACATGCTCAAATAGCTCACTGAAGAGCTTACCCAACCAAACAGCTTCACAGTAAGCCATACTCACAGCAATGTATTCGGCCTCAGTAGTGCTTAAATCAACCGATTTTCCTCCCTGCTCATCCAAGATATTGAAGCAGACCCCAAAGAGAAGCAGCACCCAAATGTGCTCTTACGATCCACCACACTGTGAAAATTTCTGAATCTACACATCAAAAACCCCTACTACAATTATTGGTTTAACATCTTCTACTTGTTCTTTGCATTAACAAGTTATTTAATTACATAAATATCGATGTAAAACACTATTGTAGCCTACACATACATACAGATCATGAACTGAAATACACTGAGACAATCACACAAGGGACACTGTTATTTTTGGACAATTGTCCCCGGAAAAACCCAATTTGGGAAAACCGGTGCAACATATAGAGGGTTTGTATCATTAAGCAGATTCTTGAATACAACTAGGGTGCCAGATATGGCTCACCCAACAAAGAAAAATCCTGGAAAAAGAACCACTATTCGAAGACAAATATTCTAGCAAATTCAACAACTAGATTATCAAACCCCATAGACGACCCAACTATTCCCAATGCTGGGCAGCGATGGCTGCTCCAAGTTATGCGCTGGAACTGCGTCACCTCCTTTAGGAGCTGCGTCACCCCTACAGTGAGCCCCCCTTGCTCAGAAAGTCAATTTTCTGAATTGCTCCCCCTCTGCCCCACAGAATCTCCCTAGTGTTGCCTCTAAGGGCCTGCGTTAGCCCCTACGGCTTTTGCATCACCTGCATCAGCCCCTACGGTCTCTGCGTCACCCTCTCTGTTAGTGCAATGTCTCTCCCGGTGCTGCTTTGCCTCTCTACTATGTATTCTTCAACCTCGGACTGAAGTTCCCTCGCTGCACTGCCCCTCACTGCAAATAAGATCACTAACTCGATTTTCTCAGCAAACCTCGCCCCAAAAACATTGAACTCTTTAATCAATTCGGTGTATCTCCAACTGACCCTCAAGCCTCCTCTTATACTTTTCCTATTGATGAATCAACGATTGTGATCAATCTCTAATCAATGGCTAAGATTAAAACAAGCTTGATCCTCGTCACTTAGAACCTTCTCACCCATATTTTTATTAATACACATTAATATTTTTATTTTCCTAAGTTTAGACATAAGAACCCATTAAAAATATTAATTATTTTAATAACTCCTCATCTGGGTGGAATAACTCCAAACAATTTCTGGGTTCTGGAGATCTTACGTGTTCTAGCCCCTCCACCAAATTTCGGAGCTAGAGCACATCCGATGCTACCCAAAATCAACACTCCCTCTTAGCGAGGAATGTGCTCTAGCAATACTTCCCCATAGAAGCATTACACTGATCTACTGCATCGGTCCTTTGTGCTGCTGATGCTTGGCCTGTTGCCCTCCATCCACTACACCGTTGCTTCCTGTACTGTTGCCCATGACTCCGCCACTGCCACTGCTACATCTGTACTGCAACTCCCTCTCAAAATGCTGCATCATGCTGCCCATAGCACTTCCACTGCTAACTGTTGCACTGCAAATCAGTTACTGAGAAGTAAGTAACTAAAACTCCACCCAAAAACTGACATGTTGATCAGTATGGATGCCTCGTGATGTTGAAGCTACCTTTGTTGCTAATCTGTGCTAACCCTTTGCTGCTACTGCATTGCTGCAAACTGCTCTGTGCCTCTCGCACTGTTACAACATTCACTGCGTTGCCTCAGACTTTGGCACTCTAGCTCTACCACTATCGCTCCATCACACCTTGCTCCAACAGACACCTGTCACTTTGCTACTGTTGTTAAGGGCTCTCGTAGTCGTATGTGATCCAAGAGTTTGGGCACCTCAAAGATCCTGCCTGTATGTAGTCCTCTCGACTACAACTTGATGTCGCCCCACCTCTTCTCCAGAGGTGCATGAGCACTCATGGCACAATCATCATCCTCGACATCCTTGTCTGCCTTTGCTGGAGCAGCCTTTGAGTCAGAAGCCTCCCCCTTGCCTTTCTTCCTGGGGCATTGAGTGGCATAATGTCCCAGCTCCCCACAGTTGAAGCATCTGACCTTGGTGATGTCCTTCTTCTTCCTCTTTTGTTGCCCCTGTTGTCCAGTTGATGCGAGAGCTGCATCCTCGTCCTCCTCCTTCTTGACTCAGGTTCCCTTGCCACTACTTCCTGCCTTGGTCAACATCCTGAGCTCTTCTTGTCGAAGAGTTGCCCACATCTCCTCCCAACTGGGGAGAGTCGCTCTACCCAAGATACTTTGGACAAATGTCTCCCAGTCCTCGGTGGCTGCATTCAGGGCAATCTTAACCATGAACTTTGGATATGGTGTAGACCCCACGAAAGTCAACTGGTCGTGAATCCCTTGCAACATGAGAAGGAAGGAAAGTATCTCCTCTCCTTTCTGCATCTGGTATTCTCTCAGCTGATTTTCTAATAGCATCTTCCGTTGCACCGAAGAGCATCTTACATCTCTCTTGTTGTGTCCTTCTCAGCAATGTGTGGTACTACATGATCTTTGATCCTGTTTAGGATCATGCACTTGGCCTTCGCCTAAGCCTCCTCATACTTTTGTGCCGCATCAACGACAACCAGAACAACAACCACCTTTAAGGCATAGTCCTTGATGCAATGTTTATATAGGATTGCCATGATTCTGGCCTACCAAGTGACAAAATTGGAAGCTTCGTCCAATCTGTCCTAATCCCTCAACCCATTCATTGACATCTCTGCTCAAAAATAGAAATGGTTCTCTTCTCCCTCTCCTGCTGTCAATCTAGTAAGACTTGGATCTGGATTCCTTGGGCGCAAGAAACCCTCTAGGGAACAACTCCTCTCTAGACTCCCTCTGAGTCTTGATTGCCCTCTCGAAAATCCTTCGGCCAACTGTCGAATCGCTCCTCTTCAATCCTCCTTTGTTGCTGCAACCCGGATCTAGATTTCTTGGCTAGAAATCTATCAAGGCAGTGATTCCCTCTACCTTGGTTCAATCTCCTTAGACACTATTATGCTCCAACAAAAACAGCGTCCCACCAGCTCCTCAAACTGAAAAATCTGCTCAGCTTCCTTAGCCCCGACAACTTGAAGAATGTGAGCCCTTCGACCTCTGCACAACCACTTCGTGGGCTGGATCAGCTCCTCCTGGCCATCTGTGCCAATCCTTCCTGGCTCAAAAAGATGATGTGGCGCTGCGTCAGCCTAATATGCCCCCCTCTGCCTCTGTGCTGGCCTTGACGGCTGACGCAGCTACTACTCGGGCTCCTCCCAGCGATTACGTCACTTTCTCTGCACCGTGTCACTCCTTCTACGTCTCTAGCCCTGGAACAACACTGTCACTCAGGACATATGCCTTTTTGCTTCAAATTCTCTAGATTTCTTGGCTAGTGCCTTCAGTCGCCTATGATCTGCAATCCCTCTAATACCATGTGAAAATTTCTGAATCTACACATCAGAAACCCCTACTGCAATTACTGGTTTAACATCTCCTACTTGTTCTTTGTCAACTAACATGTAACGGTTCCGCACCTCCACCCCGGTTAACCTGACCGCTAGCGGTTCTGTGCTTATCCAATGTATTTTTGGGTTTTTTGTTAAGTTTTGTTAAACAACTAATGCGAAGACCTAGAAACCTAATCCTAAGTGTCACTTTGTGACTAGAGCGAGGCTCAAACTCATCCAGAAGACAACCAATTCATCCTGAATTTAGCCAAAGGTGGTTTTGATGTACCAACAGACGTATAAGAGGCAGTTTTTGTCCATTAGGGATTAGAGTGATTTTGGTTTTTTGTATGCAGATTCTGGAGGTCATAGGCAGTTTTATTTTCAGTGTAACAGGAGCATCTGGAGTCGGAATTGGGAACTGTGACAGGCGTTGGAAAGCTAATTTAGAGAGCTTTCGTTTGACAGTGATCAAAAGTGCTTGTGTGCACGTTCAGTCAAGTCTATTCTCTGTGTAATCGAACTCCTTGGTTTCAATCCTAATAAAGCGGTCGTCCATCTTGAAAGTGGACCCGGAGACGTAGTCCATCAGGGACGAACTCCGTAATCAACTTTGTTGTCTCGTATCGTTGTGTTTTTACTGCTTTCACTTCTGTTATGCATCTTTCTTATGTTTAATCAGTTGTCGTAAAGTCTTCTTCTCAAGCAGTTTTTCCTCGATTTCCGCACTTTCAGCTCACATTCAAATCATTAATGGTTAATCAATTCTACAGCAGTTTTAGTCTATGATCATTTCAGATCAGTTGAACTGCCCCTCACTGCGACTCAGATCACTAGCTCGATTTTCTCAGCAAACCTGGCCCCAGAAAAATCAAACTCTTTGATCAATTCATTGTATCTCCAACTAACCCTCAAGCCTCCTCTCTTATACTTTTCCTGTTGATGAATCAACAGTTGTGATCTAATCTCTAATCAACGACTAAAATTAAAACAGGTTTGATCCTTGTCACTTAGAACCCTTTCACCCATATTTTTATTAATACACATTAATACTTTTATTTTCCTAAGTTTAGACTTAGGAACCCATTAAAAATATTAATTATTTTAATAACTCGTCATCTGGGTGGAATTTCTCCAAACGATTTCTCAGTTCTGGAGATCTTACGTGTTCTAGCCCCTCCACCAAATTTCGGAGCTAGAGCACATCCGTTGCTACCCAAAATCAACACACTTCCAACCTCGTCAGCATCTAAATATCCATGTAGTCTCAAGTTGCCGGCAATGTATCTCAATCCATAGTGGATTGTACCCCGAAGCTATCTCAAGAGATTCTTAGCAGCAATCCAATGAATGTCATGAGGCTCGACCATAAATTGACTCAATGTGTTCACAATCAAGCATATGCCAAGACGGGAGTTGACAAAGTGCATCAAGGCCCCCACAAGTTGACAATACTCGGAAGGGTTCGCTAATATAAGCCCAACAACACTTCCACATAGCTTCTTGAAGTTGAGTTCCATCGAAGTAGATACGGAATTGCAGTCTACCATCCCACGTCTCTCAAGTAGCTTCACAATGTATTTTCCTCGAGAAAGGAAAATCCCACCTGGCTTTTGCCAGACCTCCAACCCTAGGAAGTAATGCATCAGTGCTAGGTCCTTCATCTCGAACTCAAAAGCCAACTCCCTCTTGCATTGATGAATGAGAAGGTCATCACCTATCAGAAAGAGATCATCCACATAAAGGACCAAAATGAGAGGCTTGTCCTTTTCAACCTTGAAATATAACTTCAGGTCAACATCGTTCCTTATAAATCCCAGCTTCATAAGATAGCTATCAATCCTCTCATACCAAGCCCTAGGGGCTTGCTTCAATCCATAGAGGGATTTCCTCAACCTGCATACATGTATCTTTCGATCTTGGACTTCGAACCCCTCGGTTTGTTCTACATAGACTTCCTCCTTAAGCAAGCCATGCAAGAAGGCAATTTTGACATCCTTTTGGTGAGGGCTCCATGCTTGCGAGGCAACAAGGGCTATGACCGAACGGATGGTGGTATATCAGGAAACCGGTGCAAATATCTCATCATAGTCTACTCCTTCCTTTTGAGAGAAGCCTCGAGCAACAGATCTGGCCTTGAACTTTTCAAACTCCCATCAACTCCATGTTTGATCTTGTAGAGCCATGTTGAAGTGACCACTGACTTGTCCTTGGGTCTAGGAACCACATCCCAGACGCCATTCTTCATGATTGACTCATGCTCCTCATTCATCACATCCTTCCAAACTTGCTGTTTCGCGACTTCTTCTAATGTGCAAGGCTCAGATTGTACAATGGTACTCATGGCAGCTAAGTACCCTTGGTACCTGTTCAGTTTCTTGCTTTCATGAAATGTCCCCCTCGGTGCAATATGTTTCTCAACATCTTCAAGAGTATCATTGAGCCACAAAGGTCTTTTTCTTGAAGTAGTGTGCTCACTAGGAGGTGGATCAATGGGATCCATCAGACCTTCAATATCAGGCATTGGATCATCAGTAAGAGGCTCATCCTGCTTTCTTGCATCATCATCATTATTGTCCTTCCTAGGGATAGGAAGATCTCAGATTTCGTAAGGGAAGAATCTTCATCGAAAGTGATATCATGATTTATCTATACTTCCCTTTGACCAAGCGCATAGATTCTATATGCCTTCAAAGTTTCACTATAGCCCACAAACGTTCCTTTCTTACCAGATGCATCTAGTTTGTTTCTTTTCTCTTTCGGCACATGAAAATATACAGGACAACCAAAAATTCTAAAATGAGAAACATCATATTTCTTACCGGTGAAAACTTCTTCAGGTGTCTTGAAGTCCAATGCTTGATGTGGGCATCTATTTTGAACATACACAGCAGTGTTGGCAACTTCTCCCCATAAGAACTTCGGTAGACATTGGTCATGAAGCATAGCACAGGTGGCTTCTATGATGGTTCAATTCTTCCTTTCGGCAACACCATTTTATTCAGGTGTATATGCAGTAGTGGTCTCCCTCTTAATACCAGCTTCTCTACAATAGTCATTGAATTCATTTGACTCATATTCTGTCCCATTATCGGTCCTCAATATTTTGACCTTCTTCCTTGTTTGATTGTTGGCAAAGGCTTTCAAAGAGTAGAACCATTTGAACACTTTGTCCTTCTTCTTTAAGAAATAGATCCATGTTTTGCGAGAGAAGTCATCCACAAAAATTGCATAGTACAAATATCCAACCAAAGATGTCACGGGCAACATACCTGATAGATCAGAATGGAGCAATTGAAGGATATCGGTAGTTCGAGTTTCATTTGAGGGAAATGGTCCCCTTCTATGTTTTCTAGCTTCGCAACCCTGACAAACACCTTCATGATCTAAGTTGAATTCGGGGATACCTGTGAACATCTTCCTTACATCAGGTAAGGCTTTGAAATGAAGGTGAGAAAATCTTCGGTGCCATAGTTCAGACTGAAGAAAAGTATCAGAAGCCATTGCTCCCAACAAACTTCCTCCAACCTGATAGAGACCTTCAACCCTGAATCCAAGAGTGAATGCATCTCTTGGGTTCCTTTCCCAAACACTAACTTTCCCATCAATGAATGTCACCTTGAAACCTTTATCTTCCATTGCAGAAATAGAGACTAGATTCTTTTTCAAATCAGGGACATACAACAATTCTTGTAAATGAAGGGTTTGACCTTGATTTAAGTGAAGAGTAGCGGTCACAATTCCTTTCATGGGATAAGTGACATTATCCCCTTGTATAATTTATGTATTAGTCTTCTTTCCAATCAAGTTTGAGAGGGCCTCCTTCTACCCTGTGAAGTGCATTGAGGCACCACTATCAATCAACCAATGATCTAATGTATCTAGAGGAGAGGCAGTGGTGAAGGCAGAAATAAGATAAAATTCTTTTTGTTTTTCACCAACATTAACTTCTTCATACCTGGAGTTTCTTGACTTCTTGGGAGGATGACCATTTCCATTTCGAGCAACGAGAGAAATCCTCTTTCCTTTGTTGTTGAACCTGTAGTTCCTTTGATTGCCATTTCCCTTGAAGTTGTTGTTATGGTTGTGATCATCTCTTGGAGTATCCTTCTTCTAAGGATACTTTCTAGTGAAGTGGCCAACCCTATTACAATTGAAGCATCTTCTTTTCCTTCCTTCTTTGAATCCCAACTTAAACCCTTGACCTTGTCTTCTTGGACCAACATTGTTCTTCCTCATAGCATGAGTGGAGAAGGCATTAGGATTGGTTCCATTGGAGGGTTTGTCTCTTTCCATCATCCTTATTTCTTTTTGAGTGCGTCTAGCCAATAATTCATCAAATCCTAGAATCATGTCATTGTTGAGGATGGTAATGTTGAACACATCCCATTCTCTTGTAAGGCCTCCAAGTGCAATAAGAGTGAGCTCCTTGTCACAAATGGCTTCTCCAATAGATAGGTGATCATTCTTGATCTCAGTAATCCTCATGAAGTAGGATTGGATGGATTCTCCTCTATCCATCTTGATGTCTTTCAACTTCTTCTTGAGAAAGAAAACTTGATTTGCATTATTTACTTTGAACATCCCAACCAGCTTGTCATACATCTTCTTAGATGTTTCCAAGTCATAAATATAGGCATTATGAATAGAATCAACAATAATTTTCTTTTCTTTAACCTCACCTTTCTTGTACTTGGTTTGTGTAGTTGTGGATGCATTTGAAGGGGGCTCCACTACTCTTCCCTTGACATAGTCCATAGCATCATTTTCTTCCAAAGTCAAATCTAGAGACATCTTCGATGCATGATAGTCTGATTTGTCCTTAAGCTTGTCTCGTATTTGAAGTAAGATGTAATCGTCATTGGGACTATTTCCAAGTTCTTGTCCAACAGCGTCCCTTAGTGATTGTCTTTCCTCACTCTTGCTTGGGCTTCGTCTTCACTTAAGCTCCGATACAATGTTAATTTTAAATAACAATGGTATGTTCTATACTTTAGCACAATTTACTTCAATGTTCCTTCAACAGCGCAATAACAATTTCCAATTATTTCGAGTCGCAGTCACATTGACTTAAACACATTGGCAGTGAATGCAGATAGAACATAGAAACATGTACAAAAGACAAGCCAAGGCAAGAGGACACAAGATTTGGCGGATGCCAGGGAAAAACCCCAATGTGGGGAAAACCAATGTTGCAGTAATCGTTATCGAGATAATATCGGCGAGGGAAAAAATCGGGAAAAAATCTGAAAAAATCGTAAAAATCGGGAATTAATTGGGAAAAATTCGTAAAATACAAAAATATTCATTTTTTTCAATTTTTTTTTAATATCTAAAACATCTACAACATAAAATAAATACATTGACACATAAATATGATAAAAGAACTAATATATAAGATGTGTAATATCATTTTTAGTCCTACATCACACATAACAATGAATCATGTCTTGAATAGTCAGTCCTGACTCCTGAGTCCCAACTCAGCCTCAAAATATCAACAAAAAATATAATAATGTATCTCATATCATGAGCCATAATGTCATATACAATGAAATGAACCAAATAACTAATACCATTGATTTCCTCCGCCCCTCTTGTGAGAAAATGCAATAGTTTTCCCTCTAGATGTAGATATCGGTGGAGTTGGCAGTGGACTCTGTTGTGCTCTAGAAGCTGAAGAACTAGGAGCTACAGGAGGTAGACCACGTCCTCTACTGGTGACAGGGGTAGCCTGGGTAGGTTGTGTCACCTCCTCCTCATCAAAAAATCGTAAAATTTTATTTTATTTTTATTTTTTTAATTTGTAATGAAGATTTTTTCGTAAAAATCACGATTTTTTCAAGTTACCGCGATTTTTTACAAAGAAATAAAGAAATAAATAAATTTATATATATAATATATATATATATATATATATATATATATATATATATTAATGTAAAAATCAGGCGATAATATCACCAAACTCAAAAAATTGCGATTTTCCGATATTATCGCGATTTTCGCAACACTGGGGAAAACCCTTTGATCAAATCTTCCTATTATTATTCAATAGTTCAGTAGAGAGAGAGAGAGTACACATATCAAATTTACTTTCCCAATACACAGTGAAAACGGCCTTGTCAAAATCAATAGTCAAAGGCAGTCATCTGTAGCCCTAACCAGAAAGTCAATGTTGCTCAAAGCAACACCAAAATGTCCTCCAAGCAGCTTGGTCAACAACAATCCAATTCGGCATTCCAAGAGAGTCAAAGTTAGCTCAAAACAGTTCAGACAACCCATTCAAACACTACTGTAATTTCTGCGATCAAATGTTGAAGTCAACCCTAGTCAAACTGTCCTACTCACCTCGATTTCTATGCCAATAAATGCGGCCTCCAAAGATCTAATTTATGCCCTCAAAAACAAAGTCAACACTGGTCAAATGAGCCCTGGTCAACACTGGTTTGTTTTCCTGAAATTCAACTTGTCCTTCCCTAGAAAAATTCGGCCTCCTACCACACGTGAAGAAGAGAAAGGTTGCCTCCAAGTTGTACGAACCAATCAAGAGAGGAGAGAAAGAGATGTGTGCTGTCCAAATGAGGAGAGAGGTCACTCCTATTTATATAATTCGTTGAGGGTGTGGAGACACATCTCTTGGGCTTTATTTGACTGAAGTCGACCTTGACAATTGTGCATGAAAGAGAATAAATTCAAAATTCCACTTCTGCTTGTCAGAATGAGATGATCTCTATTTCAAAATTGGACCTCTCGAAAAGAGGGATCCAATGCAATAATCATCTCCATCATATGAGTTGTCCTAAGGTGGAGTTTGCCCCTAGTAGCCAATTTTAACAAAATCTTTTGTGGAATCTTCTGATCTTTGAAAATTTGTAATGAATAGTTATTATAGGATTGGATTCTACAAACTTCAATATTCTTGGGAACGTAAATTTGTCGTTTATGTTCTGAGTGATATTGGTATGTAGATTGATTGGAGAGTTTGCTCTTGTGAGTCAGATGTCGATAAATAGTTCTTCTAGTCAGACTTTCCCTTATCATGTTAGTGGTTGTTTCCTAATTTCCTTCAAGCGTTGTTGTTGTTCTTGAGTTGGCTATTGAATCATCATTTGGAATGCCCATCGTTTGAACTGCAACTTCTGCATATGTCTTCACTTCAGTAGGTTTATCCTCTTATTGAGTTACGATTTTGACTGGATCGGTATTTGTTTCTTTATCTTCAACTTGGACTGAAACGACTGGAGACTTCAGTACTACTTGAAGTTGTTCTATCTTGTCATTTAGTGACTTCTTGTCAACTTTAAGCTTCTTAATTTGCGTAAGTGATTCCTTAGATGTGAAAGTTCATTATTTTCTGAATTGTCGACTTTGTCCTTAGTATCTTTTTCTTTATTTTTTATCTATACTAATAACTTTTTATTCAGAGTTTTTAAATGCAAATTTTCTTCTTCCTTCTTCAATAGATTCTCATTGAATTTCTCCTTAGAACTTTCATTCTCTTGCTTTTTTTGCTTCTTAATCTTGGACTTTTTTACATGTTAAGTAAATTTTGATTGTGGTCTCTAAGGTGTAAAATCTCCTCATTACTTTTTGTTGATTTTTAATGAAACTGATCTTCAAGATTTTTATATTTCTTCTCTGATGCTTCGTTCTTTTGTTGAAGTTTTGTGATTTCTTCCTTTAATTGTTTTATTTGTATTTGTTTATTATCATTATTCTCTTTGGTACTAAATAATCTTCGACACCTTGGAAATCTTAAATTGCATTTTTTTTAAATAAGTATATCCAATTTCTGTGAAAATTTCTTAATCTAACAAATCAGAAATCCTACTGCAATACAGTGATTTGGATTACCTACTTGTGTTCTTCATTTTAACAAGTTATATTCAGAATTATTCATAAAATATTAATGCAAATACATTGCAACCTACACCAATTACAAATCAAGTACTAAAAAAAAAAAAAAATGAGACAACCACACAAAGGACACACTTATTTTTGGACTAAACGTCCCCAGAAAAACCCAATGTGGGAAAACCAGTGCAGCAGATATGAGGGTTTTATTATTATGCAGAGTTTCGAATACAACTAGGGTGCCAAATTCGGCTCACCCAACAGAAAATAAACCCAGTCGAAGTACCTCTATCCGAAGACAGATATTTTAGCGGATCCAGCAACTAGATGAACAAACCCCAAGTGACTACGTTGTCCCTAGTGCTGTGCAGCGATGGCTACTCCCAGCTTTGCGCTGGGACTGCACCACCTTCTCTAGGAGCTGTGTCACCCTCCCGGTGAGCCTTCCTGGCTCAAAAATCGACTCGCTGAATTGATACCTGATTTGCCGCACAGAAACCCCAACGTTGTCTCTCGTGACTACGTCAGCCATCCAACCTCTGTATCACCCTCCTGGAGTTGTGTTGTCTCCCACTACTGCTGCACTGCCTCTCTGCTATGTATTCTCGGCCTTGGACAAGAGTCCTGTGGTCGAACTGCCCCTCTCTGCACTAGAAGCTTACTCCAAAACTCTCAGCAAACCACGCCCCAAAATTTCGATCTAGCTCAAGTGTTGCTCTCCTTGTGTGTTCTCCAACTAACCCCAAGCCTTCCTTTATACTTTTCCTGTTGAGAAATCAACGGTCGTGATCTAATCTCTAATCAACGGCTAAGGTTAAATTAGACTTGATCCTCATCTCTTAGAAGCTTCTCACCCATATTTTCATTAATACTCCCATTAATATTTTAATTTTCCTAAATTTAGACTTAGGAACCCCATTAAAAATATTAATTATTTTAATAAAATACAATCTGGGTGGAATTTCACCAAACGATTTATGGGTCTTGTTGATCTCATGTGTTCTAGCCCCTCCACAAAATTTCAGAGCTAGAGCACATCTAATGCTACCCAAAAATCAACAATTTCGTCTAAACAAAATGGACATTTAGTCCAAAAAAGTGATTGTTGTGTGGGACTCATCTTGACTAATTCCTTCATTATCTATGAATTAGGCTCCATTTCTCTTGACTTGATAACCTTCCTGGTTAATTTAAAATATATATATTCTCAACGACTCTTTTTTTCTCAACTTTCTTCTTCTTTTTCTTTTTTAATTTTATTTTTTTTATAAACTTTTTTCTATATATATTTATAATCTTTTTTCTTTTTGAAAAGCTACAACCCTAGTGAAACGTGGTTATTCACCTCTTTGGGATATAATATAAAATATATGTCCCCTTATGTGCCTTTGACTCGGCTAATTTTCTCCATGTAAAAGGTAAAACTTACCATTCACATAAAGATATTTTGTATTCCTATTGTTTTTCTTTTACCTTGAAAATACCATGGGCAATTACCATGGGTTGCTAAAACCACGAGCTTGTAAACCACTTAATGAAGAATCAAAATAATCTTATCTACTCTTCCTTCTCTTACGTATAGTTCTAAAGATATTTGGAAAGATTCCCTTTTGAATTTATCATCCACTTTTTATGAATAATGTAGAACTATTTTATATATATGAAAGCTCTCCTTCAAAATTTACCTCCGACTATTTTTTGTTTACTAGAATCATTGAAATGTCAATGGCCAAAGGTCTTTTTTTAATAAATAATTCTTTTCTTTTTTAACTCTTTTCTTTTATAATCTTTTTTCCAATTCTTTTCTTTAACTCTTTTTTTTAAGTGGCCAAGAGTCTGACCGAAAATGGAGAAACTCCAAACTTTAAGAGAAACACTTCAATTACACAACAAGGTTGACGAGAGGTTGATGGCCAAAGATCTAGTGATCAACCAATGTGGCTCTAATACCAATGTAACTGTATATTGATTATTTATATTGAATTGATATGAGATATGAGATGATTACAAATGAGAATGAGGGTCTGCTTATATACCCTAGGCAAGTGCCCTTTTATGAATGGTCATGTCTCTAAGACATGCCTCTTCATTACTAAGTTCTAACTAACTAACCATTAGTTAGTTAAGTATTATTTATTATTATTATATTTATTATTTTTATATGTGTTGGACACCTAATTCTCTAAGGGTTGGTGTGGAATGTGAGGAGTCAAAGGAAGTCCAAGAGACTTTGGAATATGGAACCCAACTGTCATGCAAATGTATTATAAATGTACATCATATGAATAATAAAGGCAACACATGATTATCTTTCCCATTTGTTGTTCGCATTCCATGTCTGTTTAACATGGTATCAGAGCAGGTTCCTTCCTATCCTGCTCAAATTTGAATTACTAGTTTTGTGGCGCAGTGATTTTGGGTGTTTCTCTACCTTTGTGCAGAACTGTCCCTTTGTCAACTACTTCCTTCCCTGGTCTCTGTGCTGTCTACAGTCTCGAAATAACAAAAACTAGCCTAAAAGAGAATACCTGACAGCCTCCATGTTATCGGCTTTTTGCGGGGTTTTATAACACCGGTCCTTCGGTTCAACAAAACTATTTTGCACCACTGGGGTTTCGCCCTGCAGAGTGGACGAAATAGTCTCGCACTGCTGACATGGAGTCACAGGAATGTCATAGTCCACAATGCTGAGCCCCACAATACCTTTTCTGGAATTGAGATTTGAATTCCCCCATGTAGCAGCAGCAGCCTTCATGAGTAACGGGAACGCAGGGATTCGAACTTGGGTTCACCATTGTTTAGGGCTTTGTACAAGACTTGAGAGATTACTGTAACAGAAGTGGCAGCAGCAATAAAACGATAGCAGAAATTCAAAAGCAGTGTGGCTGTGTTGTTATTCTCACACTGTCTCTGTATTAGCGCGTCGCTGCAGAAATGATCTAATGTGTCTCTCCATTGTATTGGATGCCCGTTTAATTAAAACGCCGCATTGAATAGTGGAAATGGTGCAGTGAATGTCATTGGTTCGTTGGATGGATGTATTAAGTAGAGCAGCGAGTGATGTGTAATGTGCGTTGAGTTATTATCTTGCAGTCCATACTCCAGCATGCAGACCCTCGACATTGACTCTCCATTTTCTGCGAGGGATGGTTGCAAGTTTGCACCATTCATTAAATGTAATCTATGACGGAAGCTTCCAAATGCCTTCGAATTTGGCAGGCTGATACACATATTTTGTAACTTCTCACCATATGAGACGGACTTTGTTTAAAAACACAATTGTTCTATTCAGTTGGAATCTTAACGCTATTTGTGGCTGGCTGCAGTTTTCAACAATGAAGACAGATTCTTTATATTGAAATATGTTCAGCAGTGCACAATAGGAGGCATTAGATTAATGTGAGGGCTACATCTAGTTTTTTTGAAAATGAGATAAGAGAAATTGACCTCCTCGCACTAAAGAAAGAAGACAATTCTGGTGAGAGAATTATTTCAATTAGATAGAATAAGGGTATTGTATCAGATTAAAAGAGCAGATGAGTCCTTGGATAGAAGATCAAATGACAAGCTGCTGAGTTTGAACTTTGAAAGACTACTTGTGCTTTTATCAAGGTCTGAAACTTGACTGCATGCTGGACTAAGCAATTAGCTAGAGTAATGAACATCATGCGAACTGGATTTTGAACATCATAGTAGATTGCGAGTGCAAAGGAATTTATTTGACAGCCATACACAAAGGAGAATCATTTTTCAAGGACAATCCATGCATGTTGTTTGAGTGGATAAAAATTTCAAACAATTATAAAGCTCGAGACTGCATCAACATTCTTCTCTTGTGATATAGAAGTGGTTTGGACAACAGCTTGGTTTTGTTCTTCATATCCAGTTTTGACATTGCACTTGCATTTTGTGTTGGCAGTAGCTCTTCAATAAGTTTTGTTGACACTTCTAATTTCTTTTGAGAGTGGAAGTACTTCATTTGGGTTGAGCACTCCTCCATAGTTTGAATTAACCAATAGTCTTCAATCAGAAAATGGTTGATGGAGTATTAGAATTTTTAAACAATCTAATATTTTCAACAGTTGATGAAAATCAAAATCAGCAAAACCATTCTTGTTGACATAACATTGAACTGAATTTGTTAAGTGATTTAACACATCTAGAAGATAAAGGAGCACATTTACTGCCATAATAATCTCTGTAATAAAGGATTTTCAGATCTGTTATATGCTTGAGAAGTGTGCCCCAAGGGCTGAAACTTTGTTGCATTGAAGTACACTTGTTCTATATTTATTTTCTTGTACTTCCTTGCAAATTGGGTTGAAGTGAGGTGAAGTATGTGCTGTTGTAAATTAATATTTCAAATTCAACCCTAAAGTTGAAAGTTCACAAGAAATTGATCCAGTAAACCTTGAGGTTAAGCTGAAATTTCTGAATTTGCAATAAAGGTCAGGTTCTATAAATTTCTACACTTAGGATTCTATATTGAGGTTCTATCTCCCAATTCTGTCACTGATAGGTACTACTCAACAAGCCTAAAGCTTCTATCATATGTTTAACATCAGATATTTTTAAAGACCTCAGAACCTTGAATTTAGATTGCAACCATATCTCAATGTAAAGCCTGGAACAATAATTTTTGAATGAAAAAGCGGGAAACTGCCACTAGCCAAGTATTCAGTGTGTATATGCTTCATCCCCAGTAAGGGATAATGGAAAATAAAAAAGAAGATTATTGTTTTCTTAGATGTACCAGGGTTTGAGAATTGATAAACAGAAAAGTCCTTTAACTCTAACTTTCTCATCATAGCTACAGCATTCTCTATTTGTTCCTTTGATGCTCGAGGTGCTGAACCATTTGTAGTCATATGAAGCTGCATGTTTCAAACCAATACAGCATTCTAGTGATTACAAATGCATAGAAACAAAATACAAAAAAATAAATATCAAGAGCTATAAAAGAAATCATACTGCCATGTTGGTTCCAGCCACAGTAATTGCCAAGTCCTAATGCATCATAATATCAATGCTTACCTTCTCAATATGACGAATATCATCTGAATAAGGAAGATATATCATATGCATCCCAGGAGGCTCAATTTGGCCACTTGAACTTGTTATTTCTTCCTGCAATGAAACCAGCAAAATACTTTAAAATATTATTACTTAGAAATTTGTAAAAAAAATAAAAAGAAAAGAAAAGTTTCTAGAGAAGAAGTTGAATGAAGTCAGTGACACTTGTAAGAAAACAGTTATCTTAACAAACAAAAAGAAACATCAAGCACTGAAGAATCCACTACTCTACAATTCATAAAGCATCACCTTCATCTGCCAGCTAACTTAGCTTTATTTCTATTGCTTTCAGCTTGAAGATATCCATTCCCCCACCATTCTTCTTCTCTGTTTGCTTGTAAGTCGAAAGTTTTCTAAGCTCTGTCACTGAAGAAGCGAAATACCTTCCTAACATTGTTACACTCATCTTAAGGCATGTCTTCACAACTATGAAGCAGAGTCAATTAATACTGTAGAATAACAGATGTTATATCTATTTTATGATATCAGAAATTGAATGATGATTGTTACAATGAAAGCCCTTGTCTTAAATATAGCCTCGGGTGCCTTACACGAGGAGTCATGATCTTTTGATCGTGCCCCCTCTACCTAAATTAATCATAATTAATTTACATCAAATTTTATACATAACATTGCCTCCCTCTCAAGAAAAATGCTTTGTCCTCAAACCATAGGTAACAAAGGATGTTGTTGACGAAAATTTTTTGTCTCCCAAGAGGCTTCTTCTTCAAGTAGGTTCTTCCACTTCATAAGATATTCTTTGATGACTGTGAGGGAAATTTCTTCCCTTCATCATCTAGTGTCGAAAGGGTTGTCTGTGTTGGTTGGGGTTTGCTTAGTGCCTTTTTAAGGCAAGATACATGGAAAACATTGTGAATACGGCTTTTATTAGGAAGCCTTAATCTCTATGCTACTTGGATGATTTTTTGTTAACCTGATAAAATCCATAGAACTTTGGTGCCAATTTGTTTTTCCCTTTTTTGCTTTAGGGATAATTGCTTGTAAGGTTCAAACTTAACAAATACCCGTCCTTCAACCTCAAATTCTCTTTAAGTTCTACACTGGTTGGCTTCTTGATTCATACAATGTGTTGCAACATTTAGATTTTCCTTTTGTGCTTGAAAGACCTTTTGAGTTTCTTTTAACTGAACTTTTACTATTGGTAATTTTGTTTCGATAATGGTGAATTCCTTCCACTTAGGAGCCTCATAATCATAAAGAGCTTGAAATGGTGCCATTTTTGTTGAAGTGTGATAAGTGGAATTGTACCACCATTCAGCGAGATGTAAGCATTGAACCCATTTATTTTGTTTTTCTGTTGCATAACAACAAAGGTAAGCTTTTAAACATTTATTGACAATTTTTGTTTCACTGTCTGTTTGATGATGATAAGCGGAACTCATGTTGAGGTATGCTCTGATTTTTTTGACAAATTCATCCAAAAATTCCCTTTAAACTTGGCATCTCTATCGCTCACAATGACATTTGGGAATCCATGTACTTCGAAGACATTTTTCCAAAATATCTCAGCGATATGTTTTGCAAAGTCTGATTTCCTTATTGCCATGAAGTGTGCATAATTAGTGAGCATGTCGACTACTACGAGGATTTTGTCTTTTCCATCTGGCACAGGTAGCCCTTTAATAAAGTCTATTGATATTTCTTCCCACCTTTAGTTTGGAAAATTTTGGGGATGGAGCAGTCCCGGGGTTTGTTGTAGCAACTACAACCACCCTCCAAAATTTTGCCTTAGCTTCGTTTTGGAGCCTCCCTACCAACCATCCTCAGCAGCATGTCTTGCCTTGTCAAGTACATAGCTTCAGTGGTTTTCTAGCAGATTGACAGCCTGTGCATGATAGCTTGTTGCATCCCCCTCACAAGTTGTTTCTCCGGACTTGGTCCAGCTGCAGACTTAGCAGCTCCCTCAAGAAATTGCACAATTATGGGGGGAACCAGCCTTCCCTCCAAAAATTGCGCAATTCTGTCTGGCAGCCTACTCGGCTCCAGAATTGCACAAATCTGCCTGTCAATCTTCACTAGAAAAATTGTGCAATCTGTCCCAGCAAGACTACTCAGCCCAAAAATTGTGCAATTATGGGCAGTAATCAACTGCTTGTCAAAATTCTATCTCTACAACAACCGATTTACTTTACCTACTTCTTTCCCAATAATTTATTTATGAAAATCCTTCAGTAAACTTTAAAATAAATTATGTTACAGATACCACATCATAATACAGAAACAAACACATGCATAAGAATTAACACATCGACACAAATATTTTGGACAATCAGTCCCCGGAAAAACCCAATGTGGGAAAATCAGTGCAGAAAGTGGGGATTTTATTATTCAGCAATTCTTTAGCACAACTGGGTGCCAAACTGGCTTACCCAACAGAGAGAAAATTCTTCAGCACTTTTCCCAGTCTCAACATCAGCTTGGCTGACCTCTGCATAGCTCCCAGACCCTCTGCGTCAACCCCTGCCTCTCTGCGGCAACACTCGACCTCTTTGCGTCACCCACGCAAGCCCTCCAGTGACTGCAGAGTCCGCTGCATCTGCGTCTGCCTCTCCTACCTCTACGTTGTTCCCCTAGTGCTGTTCCCAACTCTCTATTCCGTACTTGCTACTCTCCAGACCACTAGTTCGAATTTCTCAGCTAACCCCGTCCTAGAAATTGAACTAACTGGTCTCCCTCAATATGTTCTCCAACTGACCCTCAAGCCTCTTCTTATACTTTTCCTATTGGTGCTTCAATGGCTGAGATTAAATCTCTAATCAATGGCTAAGATTAGATTTGGCTTGATCTTGTTGAAGTTTTTAAGTTTACTTAATTTAGAAACCCTTCATTCACTTTTCTTGATTTATTCCTACCTACTTGTTATTTTTCTTTAACAAGTTATTTTCAAAGTAAATACTGAAAATAACAAGAACAAACACACCACATTACACCATTATTTTTGGACCAATGTCCCCAAAAAAACCCAATGCGGGAAAACCGGTGCAGCTATCTGAGGGTTTTCTTATTAACCAATATCAAAGTACAATCTAAGTGTCGTAACTGGCCCACCCAACAGAGAATTTCCTTAGCAGCTATACCTCACAATTTGAGAGAAATCTCCTGGCTAAAACCCCGAAAAACCCTTTCGGCAGCTCCTAAGCACAAAACGGCTCCTGCAACCCCAGCGTCTAACCAAGCTAGATTGCGTCAGCCCCTCTCTGTCTCACGCTAGCCCTGTGCCAGCCTTTCTTGTCATGTGTTAGCTCTAGGAGCCTCAGCATCAACTATGCTAGCCCCTCTAGTGCTCTGCGCATCACTTGGCTACCTCTGCATGGCCCTGCATGAGCCCTTTCTGGCTCTATGTCACCCTCCTTGGCTGTTGCCCTGCTCTCCCAGCACAATCTCTACCTTCTCTATTCCTCTGTACTCAATGCCCCTCAGCTACTCTCCTGATCACTAATTCTATCTCTCTTAGCAAACCCTGCTCTAGAGAATAGAATGAATGATCATCTGGTGTACTTCTCCAAGTGACCCTCAAGCCTCCTCTTATCCTTTTCATGTTGACGATTCAACGGCCGAGATTAAGTCCCTAATCAACGACTAAGATTAGATCTGGCTTGATCCATGTCTTTTGGACCACTCTAACATAGATTCATATTAATACACATTAATATTTTATTTTCCCTAAGTTTAGACTTAAGGACTCCATTAAAAATATTAATTATTTTAATATCTCCTTATCTATTTAGAATTTGCCCAAACCCTTTCTGGGTATTGGAGATCTCATGTGCCCCAACCTCTCCACCAAATTTCGTGGCTAGAGCACATCTGATGCTACCCCAAATCAATAGATCCATGACTTTTGGAACCTTCTAACCTAGTTTTATATTAATACCCATTAATATTTTATTTTTCCTAAGTTTAGACTTAGGAACTCCATTAAAAATATTAATTATTTTAATATCTCCCAAACCGGTTAGAATATACCCAAACCATTTTTGGGTCTTGGAGATCTCATGTGCTTTAGCCTCTCCACCAATTTTCAAGGCTAGAGCACATTCGATGCTACCCCAAATCAACACTCCCTCTTAGCGAGGACTGTGGCCTAGTAATTCTCCACACTGAGCATTACTCTCATCATATGGCATCAATACCTGTGCTGATACTAAGCCTCCCTGCCCATCATCCTCTGCATTGTTGCATCTTGTACTACTGCCCATGGCTCTATCATTGCCACTGCTACATCTGTACTGCAGCTCCCTCTACATCCGTGCTGTTGCTGGTCCATCTTTCCAACACTGCATCTGCATTATAACTCCCTCTGCATCTGTGTTGTTGTTGGTCCTTCTTCCCAACACTGCATCTACACTGCAAACTCCTCATCATGTTGCATTGTGCTACTGCACTACAACATCATACCCATTTTTGCTACTGAAATGGATTCTTTATCATCCCTGTCTTCTCCCTGAAATAATCAAACTTGGTTCTTCGAAGGGCCTTGGTAAGGATGTATGCCACCTGTTCTCCTGTAGGAGTGTAGCTCAACTGTACAGCTCCTCGTTGGACACGGTCTCTAACAAAGTGACATCGGATATCAATATGCTTTGACCGATGGTGAAACACTGGATTCTCAGAGAGCTTTATGCAATTCTGATTATCACACATGATCCTAGTCACCTCCATCTTTCTTCTCAATAGGTTCACAAGCAGTTTTCTAAGCCATATGGCCTCGCATGAAGTTGTGCTTACGGCCATATATTCTGCCTCTGCTGAGCTCAAAGCCACAGATTTATGTTTCCTACTGCACCAGGAGGTCATTATTGATCCAATGTTGAAACAGCACCCAAAGGTACTTTTCTGATCCACTGAACTTCCTGCCCAATCTGCATCAGTAAATCCACTCAATCTGATATCCTTACTCATGGTGTACAAGAGTCCATAATCGACTGTTCCCTGTAAATATTTTGAGAACATGTTTGGCTGCTACCTATTGCGTCCTCTTCCGCTCCACCATGATCTAACTGAGAGTGTTGACAGTGTAACAAATCTTTGGCCTGGTATTGACCAGATACATCAGGTACCCTATGTGCTATCTGTATAAGGTGGGATCAACATCCTTGTCTTCTGATGCATCAATCTTCTTCCAGTTGGTGATCATTGGAGTAGCCATGGGTCTACAGTCCTCCATCCTGAAACTCCTCAAGATTTATGTAGCATATCTCCCTTGCCCAAGGAAGATCTCCCCCTTTTGTTGCGAAACTTCTGAACCCAGGAAATAATGCATTCGTCCCAAATCCTTAATGTTGAATTGCGTGGCTAGATTCTTCTTGCAGTCCCCGATGAGCCTAGATGATCCTGTCAGGAAGAGATCATCCACATATAATACTAAGATTAGAGGCTCATTCTCTACAACCAGATAGTAGAGATTGGGATCTGCGTCACTCTTGACAAATCCCATTTTCTGCAAGTAGCCATCGATTTGAGCATACCATGCTCTAGGTGCATGTTTCAGCACATACAAGGCTTTCTTCAATCTGCACACATGAGACTTCTTCTCATGTGTCTCAAAGCCCTCTACTTGTTCAATGTATACCTCTTCTTCGATCACTCCATTCGGAAATACCGTTTTGACATCCATCTGATGGATCTCACACCCAATCTGTGTTGCAAGAGATATCACGATTCTAATAGATGTATACCTGGCTACCGGGGCAAAGGTCTCTTCGTAGTCAATTCCTTCCTTCTGAGCATACCCCTTAGCCACAAACCTGGCTTTGTATTTCTCAACACTGTCGTCTGCAGCATATTTGATCTTGTCGATCCATCTCGAACCTACCACTGATCTGTCTTGAGGCCTTGGCACTACCTCCCAGACATCGTTTACCATTATGGAGTTGTACTCCTCTACCATCGCAACCAACCAAACCTGATGTTGAGCTACCTCCTAAAAGTTGGCAGGCTCCCCATATTGAGCTACTAATGCCTAATATCTATCTAGCTGTTTTCGCTCCCTCTTATTGTTCCTTGGCGCACTGATGAAGACCTCTGCATCCCGCAGAATCTGACGAAGTTCCCTGCTCGTTCTTCCTCTGCCAACAGGTGCCTTCCGTTAGCTCCTCCTCATCCTATGATTCTTCTTGACCCGAGGAAGAATTCTTTTCTTCCGTTGGTTGAAGAGGTTTGACCAATGGTTCCTCTTTTGACTGCTCCTCGAAAGGCATTTCTCGAGATTTCTGAAAGCCCTGTCCTCCATGAACTTCAAATCTCGTCGAACTACTACCTTCCTGCTCCCTAGAAGATAGATTTTGTATGCCTTAGCGTTCTCGCTATATCCCACTAGATATCCTTTCTCTGCAGTTTCATCCAGCTTCTTCCTCTTTTCCTCGGGTATGCGGCAATATGCTAAGCTCCCAAATATCCTAAAATGACTGACTTTAGGCGTCCTCCCTGTGAAGACTTTCTCTGGAGTAATCTTGCCCAATGCCCGATGAGGAGTTCTATTATGAACATAGATTGTTGTGTTGCATGCTTCTGCCCACAGAAATTTTGGCATATCCTAATCATACATCATGGCCCTAACTGCTTCTACAATAGTCCTGTTCTTTCTTTCTGCTACTCCATTCTGCTCCAGATTGTAAGGAGCTATCCACTCTCTTCTGATGCCCTCCTTAGCGCAAAAATCATTGAAGTCCTTATCGACATACTCTCCACCTTTATTTGACCGCAAACTTTTATTTTCTTCCTAGTCAAATTCTCCACTAGAATTTTGAACTCTTTGAATCGACAGAAAACCTCGTCCTTGGTTTTCAAAAAATAAATCCAAGTTTTCCTTGAATGGTCATCAATGAAGGTAAGGAAGTACTCGGCAACACTAAGAGCTTTAATGGGCATGGGTCCGCAGATATTTGAGTGTATCAATCTTAATACACGCTTGGCCCTGTTTTTACTTCTAGGAAATGTTGTTTTGGCATACTTTCCTAGAGCACATCATCTCGTTCCGTACTAAGATCCGGAACTCCTGTTACGGCGCAAATGTCCCATTCTTCTATGCCATAGTTCGTTCAAATCCTTGTCGCCATGACTGCCTATTAGTTCCATTAATGATTCTAGTTGTAGTCTGTACAGCCTGTTACTTTTGATCCTGATCTGCACTTTCTTTTTCCAGCTCGGGTGTTTGACGTATACTTTCTCCTTGATGAAGAAAACGTCATAGCCTTTGCCTTGAAGTTGTGACACAGAAAGTAAGTTCATCCCCAATCCTGGTACATGCAGCACATTGATAGCACGTAACCGCTCTCCCGTTTCTGTTTGAAAAACTATGGTACCCCTCCCTACTAGAGTACATTTTGCCTTGTTCCCCATGGTGATCTTGAAGTTCAACTTCTCCTCCCGATAATTTGAGAAACATTCCCAGATTCCTGTCATATGCCAAGAGGCCCCACTGTCTATATACCATACCTCTGATGATGCAAAGCTAATCACACAAGCCACTTCTTCTTCCAACCCAGAAGCCAACATAGAGAAATCAAAATCACTTTCTCTTGTGCAATTTTTTGAAAATCTGTGCGAGTCCACTGACGTAGATGCCTCTGCATCATGGTATCAACCCATAATTGATTTTCCCTTCCTGTCTCTGATTACTTGCGCTGATACCATGTGAAAATTATATCACTGCAACAATTGATTTATTTTACCTACTTATTTCCCAATAAGTTATTTATGAAAATAATTCAATAAACATTAATATAAATTTTGTTGCAGATATCACATCATAATATAGAAACAACCACATGCACAAAAATTAACACATCGACACAAATATTTTGGACAATCAGTCCCCGGAAAAACCCAATGTGGGAAAACCGGTGCAACAAGGCTGGATTTTATTATTCAACAATTCTTCAGTACAACTGGGTGCCAAACTAGCCTACCCAACAAAGAGAAAATTCTTCAGCACTTCTCACAGTCTCAGCTTCAGCCTGGCTGACCTCTGCATAGCTCCCAAACCCTCTGCATCAACCCCTGCCTCTGCATCTACCTCTCCAACCTCTGCGTTGTTCCCCTGGTGATGTTCCCAACTTTCTGTTCCATACTTGTTGCCTCTTGCTGCTCTCTAGACCGCTAGTTCGAATTTCTCAGCTAACCCCGCTCTAGAAATCGAACTGACTAGTCTCCCTCAGTATGTTCTCCAACTGACCCTCAAGCCTCCTCTTATACTTTTCCTGTTGGTCCTTCATGACCGAGATTAAATCTTTAATCAACGGCTAAGATTAGATTTGGCTTGATCCATGACTTTTGGAACCTTCTAACCCAGTGTTATATAATACCCATTAATATTTTATTTTTTCCTAAGTTTAAACTTAGGAACTCCATTAAAAATATTAATTCTTTTAATATCTCCCAAACCGGTTAGAATCTGCCCAAACCATTTCTGGGTCTTGGAAATCTCATGCGCTTTAGCCTCTCCACCAATTTTCAAGGCTAGAGCACATTCGATGCTACCCCAAATCAAAACTACTCAACCCAGAAATTGCGCAATCCTTCTGGGTAGCCAGCCCAGCTCCCTCCCAGAAATGCGCAAATTTTCCCTTTAGTCAAGCGAGCTATTGCATGTGCCATTGGGTTGACCGGTTCCACCCGGGACTGAGAAAACTCGGTTGCTTTTTCCCGAAATAGCGAAAAGCAAAATGCAAAAAGCATCCCTAGATTTTAGGGATCTATTTTTATCAGCCAAAGGTTACATGCAAAGATCGTTTTAGAATTTTTCCTCCAAGTGTCACTTTTTCCTAGATTTGTGGCATGCACGCCTGAGCCTCAAACTTATTTATTCAATGCTTCATAGCTCACTTATTCACATCGATCTTGGAGCTCTCACATCCCACAGCACATCCAAGAGACTTCGACACATCCAGCTCAACTATTTATGGATAAGTCCTCTTAACTTGTCTTTTGCAGCATTTATGTCACTTTTTGTGTTTTGGCTTGTGTGTGTTGTTTGCTTGATTTCTGTGAACGATTGTTGTCATTTGCATGCATATTAGCTTGTACTAGCACCGTTTCAGTTTTTGTTAGCATCTCATTGTTGTCGCATGCATGAAACTGTTTTGCACGAACAACGACTGATTCGGTGACTCATTTCACCCACATGCATGTTGCTCCGTTCTGAATCTTTCATTCATTGCTTGCATGCACGATCATTCACTCTTGCTTACACTCAGTATTACCATGCATTCATTTTCACATTTTCTTTCAGTTGCCCGTCGGCAGGTTTGGGCAGCCTTGGCCCAGACTCTGCCTCACCAAGATAGCTTTGCGCAATCCTGAGAGGGAAGGCTCTGCCTTCTTCTTAGAAAATGCACATTTTTGCCTAGTGTGTGTCCTCCAGTCTTGCATTGCGCATTTCTGAGAGGCAATGACTACTGGCCCAAAAAATTGTGCAATGCAGTCACTGGGCCTGCAATCCTTGCCAGTAGAAATTGCGCATTGCGCAATTCCAGCAGCAAGCAGGCCAACCTGAATTGAGCATTGCCCAATTCCAGCAACCAACCAGCCTCCAGACAGCCCAAATTGCCTTTTGGGCAATTCTGACAGCCAGTCTCCCAGCCTCCCAAGGAAAATTGCGCAATCCTTGCCAGTCAATCCCCAAGTATGTTGCATGTCGTTCCTCAAGTTTGCTTTGGTTTTAGCTAACAGATTTATTGCCATGCATGCTGCTATGTCTCCAAATCTAGCAAGTATTCGCCCACCTCTCAGCAGTTCAGGATCAATGGCCTCTAAGAGAGCAGGATCAAAGGACACTAACGGTAAGTGCAATTGGAGTAGCAATTGAGCGAGTGTCTACAAGTTTGCCAATCAATGAAGGCACTAAGCTGATCATAGACAAGGACATCAAGTTGAAATGGCAAGAGGTCAATGATGCATTTGCAGGCACATTTGGGGAAGATCTCGAAGACCGCCAACTCTATGTGAACATCCACAAGTCCGGCTTGTACCGGATTGCATGCAAGTATCCCGTGCTCCCATGCATAGACATGATACGTTGGATCGTCTCACACACTGATCCCAAGGCGATGACATTAAGCAGTGTCAGCGGGATAGAGATTGCTACTTTCCGAGCACAGGATTATGAACAGATGTATCAGATGTCGAAGCTCGTGGTCACCATGGAGACTCCCTTCAACATACCTAGCAATGCCAACTTCAAAGGTATCTTGAAGAATTCGGTGAAGGAGTCGGCCAAATTCAAGATGACACCCAATCAGGTCTACAAGACGAAGATACTGCGGAAGGCATATCAATACTTGGTCATCTTTACATGTTGCTTGTATGGCCAAGCAAGCACGGAAACTTCCCGCAAAGTTGGGTGATTGCATTGGACCAACTGGCCAGTGAAGGCAAAGCATGCAACTGGTCCGACATGTTGGCTCATCAGCTAAAGGAACAGGTAACAAGAGCTCGACAGCCGCCCAAAGTTCAGCCAGCAAAAATCTACATGTTCACTTACATCTTGGATGCAATCTGTGCCCGTCAGGAGTTCCCGGGCTTGAAGTGGGCGTGGACATCGATGAAGACATCTGTGAACACTTATTGTAAAATGTTGTCAGAATGCAATGTCAGAGGAGTTATCACATAGTTGTCCGAACATCCCGGTGTACAAGATGATATTTGAACAGGATCCACCCTACATGTCGAAGGCAACAATGGAGGCACTAATTGATATAGCAGATTGGTATGCCTCACCATCCGGCACCTCCATACGGATGTACAGCGCAAAGGAGCCTCAGCATGTTCTACCGAAGTTTGCCTTGGACAAACTCGTCATGCAGGAAATATCATATCACATCTTGGCAGGATTGTCAGCTAGGCTGCACCGGAAGAAGAAGGCACCATGGCCCGCTCTTCCGTTGCGGATCAGGGTATACGAGATACGGAATTTCAAGCATGGGATGTTGAAGCAGAGGAGATGAAAAAATATCCATTCGACGCCTAAAGTTACAATCTATAAGACCCGCATTGTCTTGCGAAAGACCACTGCATGAGAGTACAATTTAACTGGATCCACAGGGCATGTCATTGGGCGAAGGAAGACCCATGGAGATATTGTCACAGCTTCTCCAGTCCCAATGAGCCGGTCAGCCTCGTTGTGGAGTAGTTAGCGAAGTAGCGTGTAACAGCATCCCGGAGAGCAGCAGCAACAGAGGTAAACATACCAATGTGCAACAAGGGAAAGAGGAAGATTGTCGACAGCATGGAGGAACAAAGCTGCAAGTTCCAAGTAGAACCACTCATATAGAAGGCAGCTTTGGCAATAGAGGCGAAGAGGCAACAGCGCGACAAGAGGAACTCTCAAAGGCAAAGAGAAAAACGAAGAATGGAGGAAATAGAGAAGGAGTTACATGAGTTGAAGGAGCAACTCCGAAAGGAACAAGAGCTGCGTAGACAGGAGAAGGATGCGCAACAAGAACAGGTACAGCAGGGGGTGCAACATGTACAAACAGATGAAACTGCGCCTGTACAAGTAATTGACTCATCCAAACAGCTGGCATCAGTGAAACAGGGTGAACAATCACAGGAGTAGGACTTTGCTCGAGAGATTGAACAAGCACTTGAACAGATGGATACAGACATGGAGCAACAGGAGTTAGAGAAAGATATCAATGTCATGCCTCTTCACCAAGAGGCCAACCCACTAGCTTCACCGCATCCAGAAGAGGAGCAAGTCTTAAGCGACCAAGGAGACACTAAGATCCTTGGAGACAATCCGGAGGGAGAGATGCACATCTCATTCGATGAGTCCCAACATAGAGTTGTGCAATCTCGCAGAGTGTTGACTCTAGATAATCACACATCTCCTGTGCAATTTGAGGAACATGTAATTGTGTCTGACATGCGCAAACATCCAGCAACATTGGCCGATGCTACCAGAGCATATGTCGAAGTCACTAGCTCGAATGTTCGCTTCCTTATAGTTGAGAACGAGCGAATGGCTAAGGAGCTAAAGACGGCCAAGCAGGGAGGAGAATTGGTTACAGCATCTGCCCGAGCATAATTGAAGAAGGCAATACTGGATGAAGTATTGTCCCTTGACACAGTCATGCAGGCATTGTATTCCAAGTTTGGTACTGTGCATAAGGCAGTTGTCCATCTCAACGGTTGGCAGCAGCAATGTGCTAGGAGAGCATGTATCTTGCCAAACATGCATGTTGTTGTTGATTACATGCAAACATGGACAATGAGATACAAGGAAGCCCCGCTACACTTGCCTAAGATGATGAAGCCCAGAGCGGTCGAGCTGAAGGCATGCATCTGGAGTCAGATCCAGAACTATGAAGATCTCCCACAGCTCATCACTAGTCTATAGGCTTCCCATGCACAGGTATTCAGGAGTATGGATGTGGTTGTGCGTGCACATGCGATCCCATCTATTGGGACACTCACCCAGGCGAAGACAAAGGCACAGGTCCAACTAGAGCTTGACTCGTACTTTGACGAGTTAATGCGCATAACCACCAACCCAGACTTGGTGATCAGTGCAGACACCATGCACATGCTGCTGGTCCCACTGCACTTAAGACAATGATGCGCATGTTATCAGACGAGTTGTACAGGGTAGCCCCAGCACTATACCCAGATGCTATGGAGGCAAGAGTTCGTTTCCAGAAAGATGTCACCTTAGAGTACACTAACACCATCGCCAACTACCGAGCTTGGCATCAGTTCACTACTGTCAACCACCATGAGGATGTTGAAAAGTTGGTCTTCCAGTAGTTGTCTGAGTCATGGTGATGTCTTACATGGCTTATTCAAGCCTATTTTGTCTCACATGGGTACATGTGCAAATTGTACGTAATGTCTTGTCAAGTGTAAGTTCAAGTGTCGATAGTTGGATGTAACAGTCATAGAGTAAATGAAGAGTCATGAGGGTAGTTGAACTGTCACAAAGGGGAATGTCAAGGGCCACCCCACCCTTTGCTATATATAGTCCCTCATAACTCATTGTAGAGGCTTTTGGCTTCCAATAGGAGTATCTTAGAGAAAGCTTGGACAGTATTGTAACGAGCCTTGGCTTCTCCACTGCGCAAAACTGGTATATCTCTTTGGAGGAGCAGGTGGTTGTGGCTGTAACGTTCTGCTATCGGGGCTAGCGGGTGTACATGGATGTATTGTATGATTGGAACTTACACTTCTTAATATAACAGAGCCAGCACTTTTCATGCATATGTTGTTATTGTAATTGGATTATTTTGGTTGCTTTAGCAATGTATGTTATTTAACTTATGCATGCATGTATGGACTATTTTGTATAAGTATGTATGAATCTTACTTAAATGTGTTGATTGGTTTAACCGTCACTTTGGATTGCTTGCTATCTTGCTTTCCAGCTGGTGATGCATTTTTGCTCATGTGTTCCCTTCCAAGCCGAGTACTATTACAAGTTTCCAAGGGGCGCACTCACCCCACTTTCCATGTGTTAGAACCTCTCATGCACCTTCCTTGACTCGCCGCAACTATCACACCCTTGCTACCAACAGAGACATCTTACTTGCCTCTATGCGAAACCGCAATCAAGGTGATATTGTACGACCCACTGCTGGGACTCCTACACCAAATGGTCTGAGGTATAATTGGGACTTCTAATTAGGGAGATCCCCAGACATGTTGGCAGGTCTAGCACCGTCAACATGGTCATAATGTTCTCATCCTTATTTCATTGGTATTTATCACACTCTATTGCATATTTTTTAATATAATTATTCATCCATTCCAAAAAAACAATTGGCATGCATTATAGTAGACTTTATGGAAAGCCACATGTCTTGTTACTAGTGAATCATGGCCTTCCTTGAAAACTTTGGACTTAAATTTTGAATTTGGGCGTAGGTAAATTCTTCTTTTGTACCAAAGAATATCATTTTCCCATTCAAATTTTGAATTTTGAACAGTATTATTAATTATAGTGCATGTTTCTGGATCTTTTGCATTCTCACTTCGAATTTCATAAAGCCATTTTGGGGCTACAACCGAAACTGCAAGCAATGATGACACTTCATCTTTTCAGAATAGGGCATCTGCTACCATGTTTTCTTTCCCTTTCTTATGTAATATCTCCATGTCAAAAGTGGCATTTTTTTCATTCCATTTATGTCGTACTGTAGAAAGTGTTTTCGACGGGAGAAGACACTAAAGACTATTATGATATGTTCATATCAAAAACTTACTTCCCAAAAGATATTTCCTGCATTTGGTTAATGTGTCCATAATGGCGAGCATTTCCTTGTTGTATGTAGAATTTAGCCATTCTCTTTTACTGAGCTTCCTACTTTCAAATGTTATTGGATGGCCATCCTGCATCATCACTACTCTTATTCTAAAACTCGAGGCGTTACATTCAATTACAAAAGGTTTTGAAAAGTTTGGACTGTAGAGTTGACAATACAGGTGTAGTAGACATACACCCTTTAAGGTTTCGAAACACTTTTTTGCCTTATCATCCTGTTGTCGCACAGATTGTCATGACAACGCTTAGACTGGGGGCTATCACCCTAATCCCCGATCTCTTCGTTTAAGCCATCTCCCGAGGCTAAAGGGGGTAGACCCTATGGGATGAAAGAAGACCAACTGTGGACCAGTTGGGTTGGGAGACACAACAAGGCGATACCAGTACATGATTGATTTTAGGAATTAATGTACCAGTGCCTTATGGAGTCAATGATTAGATGATTATTTATTAAATATTGCATAAATATGAACCTTGTAAAACAATCATCTATCATCAAATAACCCAAGCAATGCAAGATATTCAATAAATGTACAATGCTTTAACAATGATCCAGCAATTAAATCTCTAAAGATTGAATAATTTAAACAACCATACAATTTAAATGCTAACCAGTTTAAAATAGTTAATTTCCAGATATAAACATTTAAGCACATTACCTATATCACAACAGAAAAAAGACTTCAAAAAGAATTTCCAATTTTTAATTAGTCTTTTTTCAATAAAACAAAATTAAAAAATAAAATTTAAATCTAAACTAAAATCTAAAAATCTAAACTATAGAACAAAATCCTAAATAAGGACTAACTTTTTATGCTTTTGATTTTTTAACTTTTTGTTTATTATATATTTTTTATGATATTTGATTTATTAAAAATAAAAAAAAAACTAAACTAAATTCTAAATAAACTAAATGAAACTTTAAAATTGTTAAACTAAACAAAATAAATATATACAATTAAAAAATGAAATCAAAAAACTAAAAGCTATGCTAGAATTAAAAGAATGAACACCTAATCTATAACTAAAATGAAAATTAAATCTAAATCCTAAAATAAAACTCAGACTTAAATAAAATTAAACCTATAATCTAAACTTACCATGTGTATCAACCTGAAAAACCTAACCCGTCATTAAAAAAATCGAAATTTATAATGCGTTTTCCCACGAGTGTATCATTTCACAGTTTTTTACATTGCGCGTGGCGTGTGCAAGTCAAACAGCATGAGGAGGGCAGAGAAGGAAAGATCGAGTTGCGGATTGCAGGACGCTGGCAACGGTAGAGAGCATCGATGAATAGAGCAGAGAATGAGGAGAGCGATGGGTAGCATGTAGGTTTGGAGATAGTGTTGCTTGGACAGAAGGGAGATCGAGGGCTCGAGAGCAAACAGCGTGGATGGACGCAGACAGGAGCCACTGGTTGCTAATTTCGAAGGGTAAGAGGGGGCGAGCTAGGTAGCAGAAGCGAGATTTCAGGAGGAAAGGGTTCAGGTGGGCAGCGTATGGAGACGATTCGATGGTGGATTGTATGCTGGCAGCGGTGAGTTGAAAGCCGATAGGATGGAAGGATGAGCTGAGCGTTTGCAGCTGCATGAGGCAGCTTGGATAAAAGCGAACGCAGGTGGCTTATGAGGGACGCAGAGAGACATGCAGCGTGGGTTTGCTGGGAAGCATAAGGAAGGTTGTGTTTGACACAGTGAGTGACGCAGGTATGAGCAGCAGAAAGGTTTGCTGATACAGACAACATATAAAAATTTGAGCTTTTCTGTCAGAAAATAAAAGATTTCCTTGAGCAGCAGAGAAACTGAAACTTTTAAACCCTTCCTGCTTCAGATTGCATAATGGAGACCCTGATTTCCTAATGGAAAATCTTGAAGAACTTTTAAAATCTATACCTGCAACCTGCAATGGCAAAAACAGAAAACCCAGAAGTAAAATGTGCCAGAAACAAAACTGAAAACCCTAAAACTAGTTAAAAATTTACAATATTTACAAATTTTCGACTCTTAAGCACCTAGATTTGTCAATAATCCACAGTTATATTTTCAGAATTTTAAACTTAATGTGAGATACTTCAGAAAACCCTTCTTGCATTCATAAGAAAAATTCAAATGATAAGCCCAGAATTAAAAATGGCTGGGCTCTTTCAGAAAACGCAATCCGGGAGTTCGCTGGTTCAGCCGAGAACTTCCCCTAACGCCCAGTAAACTCAAAACTAAAGATATCCTGCACAGTTTAAATCAACCATTAACCATAGAGGGAGGAAACGACAGTGAAATTCAGATCAAATGGAGATACCTGCCATTATATTTTAGAAATTAAACTATCATTCAAACCCTAGAGATTAGACAAAATACCTGTGCTTAAATCAATCTTCATCAAGCTATCATCAATGGCTAAAAATAAAATTATGCAAAAAAATAAAACATCTTACAGCATTTCCAGAAGAGTAACACCAGCGAGATTTTCAATTCCAGAGTCTTTCTTTATTGCACAAAAAAATGATTACAAGAGATCTTTCTTTAGCACCAGATTCTAAAGATCCAATATGATCTCAAATGACCCCTAACACCCTATTTAAAGGAAAATTTCCCAACGGCTAGTTCGAGTGATCCATGTCAAACTAATCTCGACCGTCGATGAGGATCAAAATCTCTTTTAATCTCATCCATCGAATTTTTAAATGCATTAAAAAATTAAAATCCTGCATTTATTTACTCAAAACTTTGACTTATTATTATTATTATTATTTTTTTTTTTTTGGATCTTCGAACTTAGCCTTTAGAAAAATCACCTAGGACCTAGGACCTAGGACTTATGAGGGGACTAAAACATTTTCTACCCTCAAGAGACTTTACATCATGATTTTTACAATTTTACATCTCAAGGGGGAAAACCCATTTGACATAGACCCTCATTGACCACCCAGTTCTACGACACAAATATAATCTAGCAAATCAAGCAATTTGTGATAACCTAACCAAATAGTTAGAATTATTTCCAAATTACTTTTACATAGACTTGAAGCACACTAGGATTCCCCTAAGATTCTAATGACAAAATCCATTCCGGCTTGGGTTTAGGCTGAAGGAAAACTCTACGGATCATGGACCGGTGAGACAAAAAACCTTCCGGAACGTAGATTATCACTAGAAAATTAGGTTTGCCTAGGCAATTTACATACATGACTCAAATCTGCTAAGATTATTTACAATTTACACATGCAGATTGGGTTTACAACATAACATGATCGGGCTGATAATGATAGTCGAATGGCATGAACACATCGATCAAGTGTTATCCCTTTTGCGAAAAAGGGGGTGTACTGCTATGGATAGTTGACATGTAGTGGTCAACACATCCCATTGGAATGAGTTCTTCTTTAAAAAAATTGTTAGAGGTGCAGTTATATGAGCATAGTTTCGAATAAACCTTTGATAGTATCTCATTGAACCCATAAATCCTTTTAATTTATGAACACTAGTTTGCCTGGGCCATTGTGTGATATCTTTAAACTTGTTTGGATCTACTTTCACTCCTTGTGATATCATATGTCCTGTTGAAAAATTGGGGCAGCTATGGGACAAATTTCCCATAGAAACCCAGCTACCCCCATCTCGGCCCAAAGGAGAATTCAAATTGATAAGAGAAGTATTATTATTAATGTGTTGGGCACTCATCTCATTATTATTAACGTGGCACAAAATTTGCGCAAGCAATCATTAAGAGAAATATATTTAAATATTATTGAAAGAAAATTTGAATTTGAGTTTTCCCCTTTCATAAGTCGGCCTCAAAATTCATGAGTCAGCCTGCCCTAAAGGATGTGTCCTTTCACACATGGAAACAACTATAAAATTTAAATACACATCTATACTCCTCCATTTGAGACAAGAAAAATTGGACTTTTGTGGCTTCTATCTCTATGGCTCAATGGTAGCTATCTCTGTAGCCTAGTATTTTTTATCTTTGCGGCCCAACATCATCTATCTTTTGCGGCCTATTATCATTCATCTCTACGGTTATTTTTTGTGTGGTTTGTATTGTATGTTGGAAGAAGGTTTGAACCTCTAAAGTATTGTATCAAAGGGCTATAAACATATGTCTTGGGAGGGTCGTAAGGCTAATGCACAGATGATGCAAAGCCAATATTATCTCCAAGATAGTGCAACTGTTTGTGGAAGGTTTGAGATCCAAATCAAGACTAATGAAGTAATCTCATGAAGCCCTAACCAAGGCTGAAATGTCTGAGATATGTGTGCACAAGATCAATGTGTTTAAGCCAAGGTATGTTGACCGTGTTTGAAAGTAACTGATATGTGGCAGAGGTACGTATTTTTGTGGCAAAGACTCTTGTTATATGTGATAGTAATAAAGGGGTTAACCAAGGACCCTATTAGGTGGTTTCATCCTATAAAGGAGGTGACACGTCCAAGGTACAACCCTCAAGTGGTAGGTGGCAAATGACAAAGTGATGGAGCGGAGTGGGGATCAGGGGAATCATCCAGACCACATGTCATGGTACAAGGGTAGCTATAATGGGGGAAGCACATACCTGGGTATATGAGTGTAGAAGGGAGCATATCGTGGTACATGAGTTACCTCAACCTTTGTTTTTCCACCTTTCTTCAGATGCCTTTTGCCTTTGATTGATTTTTCTTCATAACTACTCGGGGCTCCAGGGGACGAGAGCATATTGCGTGGTATATAATAGTGGATACCCCCCTATGGTCGGGCACTTCATCGCCACCAGGGGTTGGGACAATCATGGGTTACTTAATGATGGAGGGAGGCTCATCTAGGCCCCATAGGAACCAAGGTGATGGCCATGGGTAAGGAGTAGAGCTCATGTTTGACTTTTTCCCACGTGCTAAATTTGTATGTCATGTCCATCTTTTGTATTTTGTGGTATATTTCCTGTTGAGAGTGGCCAAATTATGCTTTTTTCTTTTTTTCTAGCTGCATCAACCTCCGGGCATTGTTCCAGGCCCAACCCAAGGTGTGGACAAGGGGAGGGGGAAGGCTAACCTTATGTGGACCCAGTTGACACATGTGGACCCGAATGGGAAAAGAGATGAATGGGGCTAAAATGAATGGAAGCGTGTGATGTATATGGTGTTAAGAAGCAGGACCACACAACCAAAATTGCGATTTCTCATGTAGTGCCAACCCTAAAGCTAGTAGCTAGTAAAGGATATCCCATAGGACTAGGATAAAAGGCTAACCACAATCTAGCAATGGAGACAAGAGTATAGACCTAGTCAACTCTTTCCGTCGAATCCCCCCACCAATCCATGCCCAAAAGTGTCCATCACAAGTAAGGAAAATTACTTAACTATACAAATGAAAAGCCATACCTTTGGGGTTGGGAAGCCCACCCTCAAACATACAATCATAACAAGTGGGCGAGGGACCACATCACAACTCAAGTGGCGGAGATAATGGCACATCGAGCAATCTGGTGGCTACAAGGGGTTGTTGGTTGTCAGTTGAGGACCATTTAAGAGAAAAAAATTCTCCTATATACACTACCCACATGTGGTGGGTAACAAACCCTATGAGGCCTATTATGATTGATGATAAAAGACGTATGTCTCATTCTTATTGTATTTTGTATCTCAGCTAAACATTTGATGAATATCTAATAGAAGAAGAATCTGGTTGGGTTTCCCCCCTGTGGGGTTTTGCCCTGGTTTGTGACCTAAATCTTGGTGTCTCTATTGTGCATGTTTTTCTGCTATTGTTCCTTCCTATTATGTTGCATCGTTGATGTATAGTTCGCTCTACATAATTGCTAATGATGAAATGATGTTATGGGGTGAATGTTATATGAAAATGTTGAAAAAGTTTGAAAATGCAATTATCTACAGCAGAGAAAAAACCATCCCTAAAAATTAACATGTCCAAGGTACCCTACTTCTTCTTTTCCAAAAGTGCATAAATCTTTGCATAAAACTAATTTTCTTCTAGTACAATGAGAACTTTTTCCAATTGTTGTAGATGCTCCTTCCATATTTTACTATAGCCTGGAATATCATCAAAGAAGACTAGCACAAACTTCCTTAAGTATAGTCAAAATACCTCATTCATTGTAGCTTGGAAGCTCATTGGAGCATTGGCTAACCCAACCAGCATTACTTTAAACTCATAATGAGCTTCATGAGTTCGAAAGGTGGTCTTTATGATGTCCTCTAATCTTATCCTAATTTGGTAGTACCCCGATCTCAAGTCCAATTTTGAAAAATATTTGGCTCCATGAAGTTCATCTAACATTTTGTCCATGAAGGGAATAGGGAACTTGTTCTTAATTGTAATTTGGTTTAATCCTATATAATCCACGTATAATCTAAATGATCCATCCTTCTTTCAGACTAGAATCACTGGAGCAGCATATGAGTTTCTACTTTTTGTGATGATACCACATTTCAAGAGATCCTGAGCTATTCTTTTGATTTCATTTTTTTGATGATGTGGATATCTAAATGGCTTGATGTTGACAGGGTTTGATCCTAATACTTCAATTATGTGCTCAAATTTTCTTTCAAGAGGCATCTACAGTGGAAGATCTTGGAATACTTTCTTGTGTTTTTGAATTAACTCCTCAACCTCAAGTGGTTCCTTGTTAATCAATTTCGAAGCCAACATTTCCAATTGATGACATTGCACTATATATGCGTGTGCTCCTTTACGAATCAGCGTCACCATCTGATGGGATGATACAATTTGACTTTGAGGTGGTTGAAAACCATATAACTTATATTTTTGTCCTGACCATCTAAACTTTATAAATTGTTTTTGATGGTTGGTAGAGTAATTTCCTAAGCTTTGTAGCCATCGCACACCTAAGACCACATCCACTCCTCTAGGCGGTACAATATAAAATGGGGATTCGAAAGTGTAGTTCTGAATCTACAATTTAACCTTATGGCATTTTCCCACTCCTTCGATTTTCTTCCCATTTGCTACCATCACTTTCATATTAGACATTGGATATGTGAAAATGTTGAGCCTTTTTGCAGGATTTGAATCCAAAAAATTATGAGTGCTTCCTGTATCAATGAGAGCCATTACATTGTTATTTTTTATATGCCCTTCTAACTTTAACGTTTGGCGCTAAGCTATTCCTATCATGGAAGATAGCAATATTTGCGAAGCATTTTTGCCATCTGATTCTAGGGAAAATTGTTGAAAATTCTCAACTTCTTCTATGTTTGATTCTTCACTATCTAATTCATTGGTTGCTTCACATTTATATAAGTTCTTGGTATCCTTTCCCTTAAAACATTTGTGTTTGGGGTGCCATTTTCCACCACAATTCTTGCATTTACCTTCTTTTATTCTTTGCACCTTTGTATTAGATTTTCCTCCTCTTCATATATGTGATGGAACATACTTTGTATTTTCAAAGTCGACAGTTTGGGGAAATCTTCGTCTTGAGTATACTCTTTCAACTCTTGGCAATAGTATTCTCTTGAATTTCTTTTCTGCAAATTTTGCATTTCGTCTTGCTTTATCTATAGATGTAACTTCATTAAGCTTAAGTTCATTTTGGAGATAGGGTTTAAGCCCAATGATGTATGATTGAATAAGATGTTTTTATGATAATATGGGCACTCGTGTAGCTACTGCATCCATTCTTTGGTACACTCATCCACATCTCCGTTTTGTTGCAGTTTGGTGAATTCTGTGAAGAACTCTTCTACCTTAACACTTTGGAATCGTTTTAAAAAAGCATTTCTAAATTTACTCCAACTGGTTACATATGGCGATTTCTTCCACCACACATACCAATTATATGCATCAGCTTCAAGATGCATGTACGCCAATGTTCCACCAAGACTCCGGGATGGGGAGACACACGAGGTGGACGTGTGGGAGTACCCTCAAAGTTTAGGGAAATTTAGGGGGGACGTCGGGGTATATAATTTTTTTCCTTTTTAATATATATATATATATATATCAAATTCATATTCAATAATGAAAGCATAAATACAATAATACATACATATTTGAATTAAATAATGAAATGTGTTGATCCATACTCATCACCCTTACTAATACATACATGATTCATCCATAGACCACGAGATCCAATAATGAAATACTATGATCCATATTCATTATTCATTATTCACCATTCTAGAATCTACATTGATTTAAAAATTAAATTCATCATTCTAGATTCTAGATTCTAAATTGATTTTAAATGAAAATACATCATTCATCATTCTAGAATCTAATTAGTACTAAGAAAAATAAACTATAATAGATACTGAAATCTGAAGTCTGGAATAGTAAATTGATATAGCTAAAACTCAAAAATAGTGGAGTGATGAGTCTAAAAGTCACTCTAAAGTACACAGAGGGCTTGGTGCTCTTGATTAGATACTAATTACATACCCTTGTACATGACAAAATGCAATGGAAACATTGCAATCCGTCGAATCCTGAATTCCTGAAAAACTGTTAAGTCTGCTGAATTTTGAGTGAACTAAAATTCTACTTTCTCCATATGAAATCCAAAGAGGTCGGAACCGCTCTCAAACATCCTAAGTCATTTCATGGTAATGTTAAAAATTTAAGTAAAAGGATGAAAATGAAAGATAAAGGAGAATGTCACTTTTACTTTAAAAATTTAACATTACCATGAATTGCATGGCATTAGTAGGGAAATATGGTCAAATACTAGGTTTTCCTTGTCATAAATCATTGTTTACAAGCAAATTTAAGGGGGGGGCTTTTGAGGAGTCGCGTCCCCCACACTGGGGAAACGCCCCCCATGCGTCTCCTTGCGTCTCCCCAAAAGGAGGGCATGGGGAAACGTTTCCCCAGACATCCCCCCGTCCCAGGTGCATGGGGTGCAAGAGGTGCACGCACTCGACCCTGGGGGACGTGTCCCTATGGAACATTGATGTACGCATGTTTGATTTTTTCGTTATTGTTGTCAATATTGTAAATCTCAAAATATTCATCTGCCTTGTTGAATCATTATACATCTTGTTTCTCATTACCGTCAAATTTCGATAACTCAAGTTTCGCTCGTTGCTGGTATGTGACAACCAACGACTTGAATGAAGGTATTTGGTTTGAAATCAGCATATTTTGAGGATTCAATGTATTGTTTTGTAGATCGGGTATGTTAGATGAATATGGAGTTTAGGAGTTTGATGTGACACTGACAACTCTAACGCATTATAAGAGTCTTGTTGTTGAATGGTTGCATTATTCTTTGAAAAGATCAAGGACAACATATTCATCATTGGATTGTGATTATGATAAACCCAGTTTGAAAGCTTTGCTTAGTCCTTTCAAAGGGATTTATAATTTCGCTAGAGTTGATTCTCTATACTCTCTGTTTTATCCTAGGGTGTCATAAATTTTGCATCACTTTGGTTGAGCCTTTTCTCAAACTCTTCCAATCTTTTACTAAATTTACTCATCATCATCATCTGAGTCACTAGTGGTGTATTCCAACCTTGTTTGATATGCTTCTTTACATATATATATATAATGAATTATATAATAATAACCTTATATAATTATATGGTTACGAAAGGGCAGTACGAATGGGGGATAGGACGACAATTGTGACGGTTAAGGAAGGGACAAGACAATAGAGATGGGGAAACACTGACATCAGTAAGTGTGTGTTAATTTTTGGATAACAATGGTATGTTCTCTGCTTGCAACAGTTACTTCAATGTCCCTTTGGTAGCCCAATGACAATTCCACTTAGATTTCAATAGCAATCACATTAACCATTAATTCACATTGACAATAGTTGTAGATAGAACATAAACAATCAAATGCAGAAGACAAGTCAAGACAAGAGAACACAGATATTTGGCTCAAGTCAGGGAAAACCCCTTAATCAATCCTCCTTATTATCAAATATCAAATGTTCAACAGAGAGATAATATTCAAAAGAGTACAATGATGAAAGTCAAAGTCAAGGTGACTTGACTTTTGCGAAGTAACCAAACCAATGCAAATCTGATCTGCTTGATGAAGGTCTGCAATTTTTAAAAGTCAAGAGAAATCAACTTGCCCAAACCAGCTAGTGGCAGTTTTTAAAACTATGGTCAGCGGTCAAACTTCTCTTCTTGAGCTCAGTCAAAATTAGTCAAACTCAGCCTTCCTTAGTGGTCAAACAAAAACATAAATAGTCAACAAAATAGTGGTCAAACCCAGTCAAATGATGAAGTCAACCTGCAGTCAAAACATTCCTACAACTCTGTGATCGACCTTGGTCAAACAACTCCTCCTGCCTCAATTTTTGCGCCAGATAATCCGCCCCATTGGGACATGTCTTCTCCTGGTCAAAGCGCAATCAAACAGTGCCTCAAAAGTACAAAAGTCAATGTTGGTCAAAGTCTCCTCAAACAGGAAGACAACACAAGTCAAAACAGCTCCAAGAACAGGCATGTGTGAAGAAGAATAGGCTACCTTAGACTTGCATGAACCAATCAATGGAGGAGAGAGCAGAAATGATGTGTTGAAGATGTGCCAAATGAGGTTGAGGGTCTCCTTTATTTATATGTGATGGAGAGGGGCTTCAAATTGTCTAATTGACCACAAGCCGACCTTGACCAATTGTGCTCTTGTGGGCTTGACATCAAAAACATATTTTTCTTTGCCCGAATTCAGTATTAGAATAATACTAATTTAGTTTAATGCTCATTCTTTAGCTGTTGCTAATTTTATTCTTTTAGCAGTGTCTTAGATGAAACTGATTCTTTACATAGAAACTTGATGTTTCTATCTTTGTAAATATCTCTGTATTATTATTGAGTATTGTTGCTCAATCAATTCATTGAACTCATTTGGAAATCCATATGTGTGTTTTGCACTGTTTTATGGTATCAGAGCCAGAAAAAGAGATTTCTTGAGCAGCTATTCTCTGCATCCTAAATCTCGTGAGTTCTTTCTCTCAATCCCTTCTAAGGTCGAGCCTTTTGTAAGCCAGATAGCCTTCACTGAGTCTTAGCTTCGGCTCTGCTCATTGTGATAAAAGCTTACAGTCGTCTATCTCGATACAGAAGTGGATTCTGGGTTTTGTGGAATTACGAGAGCCGAGGGTTCTTTGTTTGTGTGAATTCCAGTTTTTTAAGTGGAGCAGATCTCAGTTGTTGGCATTAATCTCAGGAGATTATGTGTGAAAGTTTTTTTTTTGGGACGCTCGGTCACTAAGAAAGGCGCTACACCTTCGAGCTCACTGTCACTTCGCATTTTTTTTTATGCCGCTGCTCGTTGTATTTTCCAGATCTGCTAACCCATTCTGTATTGTTCATCGTGCACTCAAATTTTTTGCTACTTCAGGGTACATACATACAACATTTTTTGTTGATTCAGCAGATATGGCAGACTCGAAAGGAAAACTTCAGTGCACGGCACCCACACCAGGACGTGTCAAAACGAAAATAAAGATCCCGAGTGTCAACAGTTTGCGCAGCATAGATAAAGTGAAGAAATAAAATATACCATATCGATAGGACCAATACCGACCGAAGGCCAAAAGGGAATTATGTTCTGTCTAACTGCAAAAGCAAATATTACCGTGGCCAAGATTCATTCAGTCCGAGCGTTCATTTCTGTTACTCGACTTACCGTGGCCAAGATTCTTTCCGCTTCCGCAACTGGGCTCGATTCGTGGTGGTTTCCACCAACCCGGCGAAGTCTACTGTGTCTTTTGACCAGCGTGAACGTGTTTTTTTGCGTGACCATATGCGACTACTCCAGACGTGCCACAGTCAGATTTGTTATTACGCTTCGTGCCATAGTCACTGTTTTGATTCACGCAAATAAAACTTGTGCCACAGTCAGCACGACTATTCCAGACGTGCCACAGTCAGCACGACCATTCTAGTTTTTGATTCACGCAATAAAAGCTCGTGCCACAGTTATCACGACTATTCCAGATTGGTTATTAACTTATTACGCTTCGTGTCACAGTCAGCACGCGTCTATCTCAGGCAAGGCCAAGTGATTACACCGTATCAAGTATCATATATATTCATAAACAGGTATATAGTAACTCCTTTGTGTATTGTTCAGCATTCCGTCATTTTATGCTCAGTCAGCACTCGGCCCCACCAATTTGTGCCTCTGTCAGATATTTTAATAGTCAAAATCCTCCTAAAATTTCAGCCCTCTGACTTCCCTTTGATGACAATACATTGAAAATACCTCGAGAATCTGTGCTGGAAATGCTTGTTGGGTACTGCTGAAAGTCAGTTATTTTTTTAAAAAAAGATAGTGCTATACATAATCTCTTGAAACCCGCCTCTCAGACCAATTTCTGGTTATATCTATCAGTTTAAAAATTTGTGCCGGATTTTTTTTTGGTATTTTTATGTGCCTTGGGAAACATGCAAATGGCTTCACTCACCAATCTGATGTTGGAAGGCAGCCAGCGCTTTAATGGCAAAAATTATAACATCTGGAAACAGAGAATGTTGACCATTTTTTAATATCGGCGTCTTGATCAGCTCATTCTCAACAAAGAGCTTCGTCCTGGTACAGCTAGCACCGATCAAGATAAGTTTGATGATCGAAATCGAGAGGCTGTTATGCTCCTCAAGCTATCTGTGACTGATGATCAGTTACCGCAGATTCCTTCTAGCAAGACAGCTGCCGAGATCTGGCAACAGTTGAAGGAATTACACGAGACATCCGACAAGAGCAAAGCCTTCTTTCTCAAAAATCAGTTGTTCTCCATCATGATGGACGAACATCTCTTTACAGGAACATCTCAACAAGATTAAAGACATTCGAGATCAGCTCGAAGCCATTGGTCGCACCATGGAGGAAGAAGATATGGTAGTCATCACTCTGAAAAGTCTACCACAATCTTATGAGCACTTCATTGAAACACTCAACATTACCGCCACTAGTGTTGATCTGAAGTTTCCAGATTTATGCACCAAACTCATGCAACAGGATCGTTGGAAACAACAATTTGGTAGTAGTGCAGCGTCAACCTCCTCAGAAAATGCTTTTGCTGCCAAATATCAGTCTTCTCAGTCCTTTCAGTAGAAAGGTTCTTCTCAGTCTTTTGATCCTGCTAAGAAGAAAAATGTGCAGTGTAATTACTGTCACCAGTTCGGCCACATGAAGAAAGATTGCCGACAGAGAATTGCTTTTGAACAGAAGAAACATGGAGGGCTTCATCAGACAACGAATATTGCAGAACATTCCGAGCAGACAGACTCTGCCTTTTACGCCTTTATGGCTAAAAGGTCTTCAGATCATATTCCATCATCTGCCTGGTACATTGACTCTGGTGCCTCACGCCATTTTTCTCACAGGCGTGACTGGTTTATTGACTTCTCACCTTTCATTGATTCCGTTGTATTTGGCGGAGGTGAGAAATATACGGTGGATGGCAGAGGTACAGTTCAAATCCAATCTGGTGGGCGCACACTCATTTTTTTGAATGTGTACTATGTTCCTGGGATGGAAATTAATCTGCTGTCTGTCAGTCAAATTATGAGGAACTCTCCTCAGCTTGATGTAGTATTCAGTACGCACAAATGCTCTATTATCGACAGGGAGACTAGTCTTACAGTTGCTGTTGGCCTAGAAGATCATGGTTTATACAGGCTTCTTGACACTGGTGATTCTCCAGAAGTGGCTCTAGCATCTCGTATTTCTCCTATCAGCACTCTATGGCATCAGCGATATGGGCACCTAAACATACAGTGTCTCTCTCAGCTTTCTCGAGAAAGACTTGTGTCAGGGTTACCTGATATTCAGACTCAGCAATTGGGCGTATGCAGCACTTGTCAAGCTGGCAAACAACATCGGTCTTCATTCACGAATGGAGAATCTTGGCGCGCATCT
>APFE030571467.1:193028-282385 GCA_000404065.3 Pinus taeda
CCAGAAACTCATGATGACAGGGTACAGTGATCATCACAAGGCTTACAGACTAATAGATATAGCCACTGGTCGTCTTAGCTTCAGTCGGGATGTGGTATTTGATGAAGACAAAGGATTTTTTCAGTCTTCTTCTTCTGAGCAGTGTTCTGAGGATCAGCCTCACAATGTTCTTCTTCCAGTAAGTCCACTTGATGGGAGGGATGATGCAGCATCAGTGTTTCATAATACACTGCCTGCACTTTCTCCAGAAAACAACCCTTCTCTTGCTGCCCCGATTGTTTCTGAACCTTCTCCATCTCCTCCTGATATTGGTTCCTCTACTTCTCGGCCAAAATGGTGGGCTAAAACCATTGGTGATTTCAGGGATGATGAACTCCTTGAAGGACAAACTTCTAGACATAAGAGCAAACAGCAGTCTACAGTAAACTTTGCTCTTATGGCTAATCTACACAGTATCTTTGAGCCTCAAACTTACTCAGAAGCTAAGGGTATATCTGAGTGGGAACAGGCTATGGACTTTGAATTCCAAAGTCTTCGGAAAAATCACACATGGACCCTTTCTGATCTTCCTGAAGGGAAAAAGCCCATTAGCTGCAAATGGGTATATAAAGTGAAATACAAAGCCAATGGAACTCTGGACAAGTATAAAGCTCGTCTTGTGGCTCGAGGATTCTCACAGAAGGAAGGCATTGACTATGAGGAAACTTTTGCTCCTACAGCCAAAATGAGTACCATACGGCTTGTTCTTGCCCTAGCAGCTCAGTTCAAATGGAAAGTTCATCAGATGGATGTAAAAAGTGCTTTCCTAAATGGTGACTTACAGGAAGAAATCTACATGACACAGCCTCCAGGATTTAAGATTGCTGGTCAAGAACAGAAAGTGTGTAGATTAGCTAAAGCTCTTTATGGATTGAAACAAGCTCCTCGGGCTTGGTACATGAAAATTGATCAATACCTGACAGATCATGGTTTTCAGCGGAGCCCATCTGATGCAAATCTGTATATCAAGCATACTGGTGATGATATCTTATTTGTAGTTGTCTATGTAGATAACCTTATCATTACTGGCAACTCTGCACATTTGATCCTTAGGATCAAACAAGACTTCAGCAGAACCTTTGATATGACAGACTTGGGACTTCTTCACTACTGTCTGGGGATTGAAGTTTGGCAGACTGAAAATCACATCTTTCTCTCTCAGTCCAAGCATGCCAAAAATCTTGTGGACAGGTTCAGAATGCAGGATTGCAAACCAGCCACGACTCCTATGGAACCAGGGCTCAAACTTTCAGCTCAGTCATCCTCTCTTCCTGTGGATGAAACTTTATTCAGGAAATTACTGGGCAGTCTCATCTACCTTACTGCCACCAAACCAGACATCAGTTTTGCAGTGAGCTACATTTCCCGCTTCATGTCCGCTCCTAAAGCGGATCATTGGATAGCAGCAAAGCGTGTGCTACGATATGTGCGTGGCACTTCTGATTATGGACTCCTATACACTCGCAGTTCCGATCCTATACTTAGTGGTTACACAGATTCTGACTGGGTTGGTTCAGTTGATGATCGTAAATCTACAGCTGGGTATGTGTTTAGTCTAGGATCTGGTGCTGTCACCTAGACTAGTAAGAAGCAGCAAGTCGTGGCCCTCTCCTCAACAAAAGCAGAGTATCGGGGAGCAGTTAAGGCATCCTGTGAGGCAGTTTGGCTTCGACGTATGCTTGCAGATATGCATGCTTCCCAGACAGGTCCTACTTCCTTGTTTTGTGATAATCAGGGAGTACTCAAACTTGCCAAAAATCCTGTTTTTCATGAACGAACAAAACATGTGGAAACTCATTGCCACTACATTCGCCAGCTTGTTGAAGACGGATCCGTTCAGTTGAGATATGTTCCCACAACAGAGCAGCCTGCAAACATCTTCACCAAGCCTCTTGGTCCTGATAAGTTTGTAAAATTCAGGGGGTCTATTGGTGTTGTAAATAGATTGAGCATTAAAGGAGGGTATTAGAATAATACTAATTTAGTTTAATGCTCATTCTTTAGTTGTTGCTAATTTTATTCTTTTAGCAATTTCTTAGATGAAACTGATTCTTTACATAGAAACTTGATGTTTCTATCTTTGTAAATATCTCTGTATTATTATTGAGTATTGTTGCTCAATCAATTCATTGAACTCATTTGGAAATCCATATGCTTGTTTCGCATTGTTTTATTCAGTGCCTCTAAGGTCAATTTTGGTTCCCGCAGAAAGAGGAATTTTGTCCAAACATCATCTTCGGCTAATGCGCTGCCCAAAGTGGAATTTGGCCCTAGTTGCACATTTTTAACACTCCCTCTCAACTAGGGAGAATTCCACCTACTAGTATCCACCCATCATCATACTAAGTCACTTGACATGTGGATTCGAGATTCGACGAATACAGGGATTCGAGTCTCAGATACGGACACGTTGACCCCCCGAAACAGGACACGTTCGGATACGTTATATATATTTTATTAAAAATTAAATATTTCTTACACAAATTCTCATTCATGATACAAATTCATTGATTTCAAACATAGATCTTCATCTAGATGTAAGTTTTACTATTTATAAAGTAACATTATGCATAGTACATACAAATACAATTGTGACATAAATGATAAATCATAATACATATTCAATTCATCAATGATCCACTACGAGAAAGACAAGATAGTAAGATAAAGATACTGACAACTACAGTTTTCTCATTAAGTCATCATAATCAAAATGTGTTACATAGGTAGTGCAATCCCAATGGCAAATAGAAATAGCAAATACAAAACAACTACAAGTATACAAGCCTCAAAGTAGTAGGTAATTCATGACTCATGAGGCATCAATCCTCATAGTCATCACCAAAATCAGCATCAATGTACCGATCATCATGGTCACCACTGCTCTCCTCTGTTGCATCCTCCTTTGTATCTAAAGTCATCTCTGCATTTGCTGGTGTGGAGGATGACCCCTCTACAATATCACCATCATCAAATCTGACAGGCTCTAGCACTGGATTATTTAGATCCATGTTGGCCAATGCCAACTCAACACTGATGTCTAGACCCATATCATTAGGAAACGCATCCCACATCTTTGTCTTTCCCTTCAACCACTCATCCCTCTACCTATAAATAAGACGAAAGTTAATGTGCACATACACCATTGTCTCTACCTTGGACTGCTCAACCTTGCTCTTCTTGACACTATACAAATTCCCATATGTGCTCCAATTCCTCTTGAAACAAGAGGATGAAGTCACCTGAGAGAGAAGCCTCATGGCTAACTGTTGTAGAGGAGGGCTTGTTGCCCCATGATTTTCCCACCAAGAATAGGGCTTCTTAGTCCCCCTGTGTCTAATCAAATCATATCCTGCAAATCGACCAATGCCAATGGAAAACTCTGCAAAGGCTCCTTGAAAATGCTCCCACACCCTTTGCTCCTTGCTCCCAAACACCCTCAGCAAACCTACAGCAACGTAAACAAGTGAATGTGAAAAAAGAAGTAAGGAAAGGCTCTTTAAAAGGCGCGTGGGTTGCTATTTTTTCCAATTTGTGTCCAGAAATTGTGGCATGTCGTGTCCGATTGGGACACGATCAAAATTCGATCGTGTCCCAATCGGACACGACGTCTCACGATTTCTGAACACAAATCGGCATGAATCGTGTTGGATTCGCTGGATTTGCGACATGTAGGCCCTGGGGGGCGAATCCGGTTTCTTAGTCATCATGCCATCATGATCATCATGTACTATCTTTGCATCACATCTCGTCTTTGCTGAATATGGATATAGATAATAAGAAGGATCGATCGAGAGTTATTCACAAGACATTACCACTCTCTTTCCACTAACAAAAGTCAATTCACATAACCAGGGGTAGAACCCCAATCGGACTTCATCCTGAGTGATCAAGTTGTTGAACATCATGCATCCTACACATAGGGAATACGCCAGTACATGATGCATCCATCTGTAGTGCTATGGTCCCTAACAATTTCCCCATCTCATTGGCCAAATGAGAAGTACTTCCCAAGAGTCCTAGACTACAAAGGTAGGATGTATGCTAGCCTCTACAACATCCACAAGAGAAGGTGAACCACTCATCTTGTTCATATGCCATAGGAGAAGGTTAAACACTCATCTTATGCATATGTCATCAACCATAGAGGAAGGTGAAGCACTCACCCTATGCTCACGTATATCACCATGGGGTATCACAAGGGAAGGCGAACCACTCACCCTGTACATAACGTAACTATAGGGAAAGGTGAACCACTCACCCTATGGTCGCACATAGCTCCAAGAAGTACCCCAGGCGCCCCCAAGAGCTCCCAAAGCTCAATGTCCAACTCAAGTGGGACCCTCCTGGGAGGGTCCTTCCACAACTCAAAGTCTCTCTCGAAAGGCTAAGAACTTGACCTTCCCCAAGGGCTTCGTGAGGATGTCAGCAACCGATTCATTTGTCCTAATGTATTGCAGCCTTATTGCTCCCTATTGTACAATATCTCAGATAAAGTGGTACCTGATATGGAACACAAGATTCTATGAAAGGTGAATCCCACTTTGGTTGTCGCAATAAATGACGATGGTATTCAACACATGCTCAAATAGCTCATTGAAGAGCTTCCTCAGCCAACTAGCTTCACAATAGGCCATACTAGCTGCAATATATTCAGCCTTCGCAGTGCTTAGTGCAACAGACTTTTGTTTTCAACTCATCCATTAAATTGTAGTAGATCCTAAAGAAAAACAACATCCAAATGTGCTTTTTCTATTGACCACACTGCTAGCCCAATCAACATCAGAGTATCCACGTAACCTCAAATTCCTAGCAAAATATCTCAGTCCATAGTTCATAGTGCCACTAAGATATCTTAGAAGATTCTTTGCAGCAATACAATGTACATGATGAGGCTCAACCATAAATTGACTCAAAGTATTTACAGCGAAACATATGTTTGGTCAGGAGTTCACCAAGAACATCAGAGCCCCCACAAGTTGTCCATATTCGGAAGGATTTCCCAATTTGGGACCAACAACACTTTCGCATAGCTTCTTGAAATTTAGTTCCATCGGAGTAGACACGATTTTACATTCCACCATACCACATCTTTCTAATAGCTTCACATTGTATTTCCGTTGAGAAAGGAAAATCTCGTCTGGTTTTTGCCAGACCTCCAAGCCTAGGAAGTAATGCATTAGCCCTAAGTCCTTCATCTTGAATTCGGAAGTCAACTCCCTCTTGCAATGATAGATGAGAGGGTCTGCACCAGTTAGAAAGATATCATCAACATAAAGGACCAAAATAAGTGGCATGTCCTTCTCAACCTTGAAGTATAGGTTTCGATCATCATAGCTTCTAGTAAATCCCATCTTCATAAGATGGTTATCAATCCTCTCCTACCAAGCCCTAAGGGCTTGCTTAAACCCATAGAGGACTTTCTTCAACCTACAAACATGAGTCCTTCTATCTTGTACTTCAAACCCCTGAGGTTGCTCTAAGTAGACTTCCTCCATAAGTGAGCCATGCAAGAAAGCAGTCTTGACGTCCATTTGATGTAGGCTCCATCCTTGATTGGCATCAAGAGAAATTACGAATTGGATAGTGGTGTATCAAGCAATTGGTGCAAATATTTCATCATACTCAATTCTTTCCTTTTGAAAGAAACCACGAACCACGAACCTTGCCTTGTACTTTTCAGCACTTCCATTAGTTCCATACTTTATACTGTAGATCCATTTTGAAGTGACCACAGACTTGTCCTTTGGTCTAAGCAACCCTTCTCAGACATCATTCTTCATGATTGACTCATACTCCTCAACCATTGCATCTTTCCATAATTGGTGCTTTACAGCTTATTCGCACGTTCAAGGTTCAATTTGAATGATAGTACTCATAGCAGCCAAGAACCCCTGATACATGTTAAGCTTCTTACTTTCCTGAAATGTCCCTATTGGAGCGGCATGCTTTTCACCATCTTTCAATGTATCCTTGAGCCATAGTGGTATTTTCCTTGAGGAAGAGGGTTCACAAGGAGGTGGACCAAGGGGATCCATTAGTCCATCAACTTCAAGCATAGGCTGATCCATCGAAGGTTCTTTTTTTTCAACATCATCATCCTTGCTTGAGATGGGGAGGTCTTTGGCTTTCCCAAGGGCAGTCTCTTCATCAAAGGTAACATCTCTACTTCTACATCTCTATGACCAGGTGCATAAATTCTATATGCATTTGAATTTTCATTGTATCCAAAGAATATATTTTTCTTCCCATAAGCTTCCAACTTATTCCTTTTCTCTTTAGGCACATAAAAATACACAAGACAGCCAAATATTCTAAACTGAGAAACAAAAGGTTTCTTACCAGTGGAGACTTCCTCAGGTGTCTTGAAATCCAAGGCTTGATGAGGGCTTCTATTTTGAACATATACAACAGTTTTAGCAGCTTCTCCCCACAAAAAATTCGGTAGACCTTGATCATAGATCATGGCATGGGTGACTTCCATAATAGTTTGATTCTTTCTTTCAACAACACCATTTTGCTATGGCGTATATGGAACAATTGTCTCCCTCTTAATGCCAACCTCTGTAAAAGTCATTGAATTTATTGGATTCACATTCGGTTCCATTGTCAGTCCTCAACATCTTGATCTTCTTCTTTGTTTAATTCTCCACCAATGCTTGAATGGAACCATTTGAACACTTCATCCTTCCTCTTTAAGAAATAAATCCATGTTTTGCGTGAGAAGTCATCCACAAATATTGCATAGTATGTGTATCCTCCTAATGAAGTTACGGGCAAGGCACCAGACAGGTCAGAATGGATCATTTGAAGAATATCAATTGTCTTGCTTTCACTAGAATGGAATGTTCCCTTCATATGTTTCCCAACTACACAACCTTGATAGACTCCTTCATGGTTCATATGAAACTCAAGCATCCTTGTGACCATCTTCCTTACCCCGAATAAGGCTTTGTAATGTAAGTGGCCAAATCTTCGGTGCCATAACTCACGTTGAATAGAAGTATCACTTGCCAAAGCCCCCAAAGGAATTCCACCAACTTGATAAAGACCATCAACCCTAAATCCAAAGGTAAAAGCATCTTTGAAGTTTCTATGCCATACACGTACCTTTCCATCAATGAAAGCTACCTTGAAGACACCAAATTCTTCTTCAAATCGGGCACATACAAGACTTCCTAAAGATGTATGGTTTGACCATAATTCAAATGACAAATAACAATTCCTATCCGTTTCATGGGTTAGGTGGAATTATCTCCAAGAATAATCGTTAGATTAATTTTTTTCTCAAATAAATTTGCGAGGGGCTCCTTGTATCTAGCGAAATTCCTTAAGGCTCCACTATCAATACACCAATGATCCAAGGTATCCGGAGGAGAGGCAGTAGATAGAGCAGAAATTAGATAGAACTCATCTTGTTTCTCTACAACATTATTTTCATCATACCTGGCATTTCTTGTCCACTTGGAAGGTCGATTATTTCCTTCTCGAGCAGTGGGAGCATTCCTTTTTGCTTTATTGTTATGCCTTTTGTTTCTTTGATTGTTATTTCTTTTATAATTGTTGTTGTTGTTGTCACCCCTTGGAGAATATTTCTTGTGAGGAAACTCTCTAGCATAGTGGTCGAACTTGTTGCAATTGTACCATTTTCCTTTGCCTCTTCCTTTGAATCCCTTCTTAAATCCTTGATCCTACCTTTTTGAATTAGATGGACCAGCATCATTCCTTCTTTTAGCATGTGCAAAGAAAACAATAGGTTCATTTCCATTGTAGGACTTATCTCTCTCCATCATCCTTGTTTCCTCTTGAGCGCATCTAGCTAGAAGCTCATCAAAACAAGGTATGTTGTCATTATTAAGAATGGTGGTGATAAATGTATCCCATGGTCTTGAAAGACCTCCAAGAGCAATGAGAGTGAGTTTCCTATCAACAGTAACTTCTCAAATAGATAGCAGGTCATTCTTGACCTGGGTTATTCTCTAAAAATAGGATTGAATAGACTCCCCTTTATTCATCTTGATATCATTTAGCGTGTTCTTCAGAAAGAGAATTTGACTTGCATTGTTCACTTTGAACATCCCAACCAACTTATCAAACATTTCCTTAGAAGTTCCCAAATCAGAAATATAAGCAACTAAATGCTTTTGCATGGAGCCAATTCAAAATTTTCTTAGCTTTGACCTCACCTTTTCTATACTTTGTCCTAGCATCCATTGGTGCATTTAAAGGAGGCTCCACCACTTTCCCTTGCACATAGCACAATACTTCATGCTCTTCCAAGGTGAGCTTGTTATGAACATAAATTATATAAAAATAAATAATAAATAGATAATAAATAATAATCATAATAATATAAATATAATAATAAGTAATAAGTAAATTAACTAATAGTTAGTTAGTTAATAATGAAAAGGCATGTCTTAGAGACATGTCTATTTGTGAAAGGGTACTTACGTGGCTATACATACAGGACCCTCATTCTCAATTGTAATCATCCTACATCAATTATTTTATTCAATATACAATTACAATTATTGTCCTACAATGGATGTCTTTGTCTACGAAGTATTTTAAATATTTCCACTGCATATGCGACCCTTGGTCGCTACATTGGTATCATAGCTACTTCTGATCCTCCCTATGGCCTTCAACATATCATCAACCTTGTTTCCGTCAAAATTCAAGTGTTTCTCTACGTAGTGGAGATTCTCCATCCTACCAATTTCACTACTAGGTCATTGGCCATTATATAAAAAATAAATAAATAAAATAAAATAAAAATAAAAAAATAAAAAATCCATATAGAGAAAAAGGAGAATTAATTAGATTAAAAAAAATAATAAAATTACATATATAAGAGAAAAATTTTGAAAATATTAAAAAAAAGTTTAAAATTAAACTTACCTAGCCTACACGAAAAAGACAACGCAACCACCACTGCTCGAGCCACTACAACCCGAGCCTGCAATTCAGTGTAGAAAGAAGTCTAATTTGAAGATGAATAGAGAAATTATGGAATCCATACATACCTCTACATTTCGGATCAGATGTCCATTTTGTGGAGCAGAAGATCAGTATTTATCGATTTATAAAAATCGCACAATACCTTGCCCCAAATGTTGAAGATTGCTTACTCTAGAAGAATATCAATATAGCACCGAGACACAAATTAAAGAATTAAAAAAAGAAATCGCAAAACTTCAACAAAAGAACCAAGCCTCGAAGAAGAAATATAAAGATCTCGCAGCGCAGTTTCATGCAAAATCAACAAAATGCAACGATGAAATTTTGCATCTAAGGAACCACAATGAGAAACTTCTTGCACAAGTTAAAACAAGAAAAAGAAAGTTTTGACAAAAAATTCAACGAAAGTCTATCAAAGAAAGAAAAGAATTTATGTTTAAAAGACCTTAACAAAAAATTATTAGGACAAATTAAAAAATTAAAAGATCAAGAAAAGGATAATAGCAACAAGATCAACGATTCAAAAAAAGAACTTTTACCTCTAAAAAAACATAACCAAAATCTTCCTAACGAAATTAAAAAACTTAAGACTAATAAGAAATCATTGAAGAATAGATACAAAGAACTTATCGCAAAGGAAGCATCAAAATATCCAAATGTAGCAGCCCAAGCTAAAGAAACAAACATCGATCCTACTAATCTCACAATTCGGGCAAATCCAAATCCTACTAAAGTAAAGATGTACTCAGAGGTTGCAGTTCAAACGACAGACACCCCAAATGAGGTTTTAGTAGTCAAGTCCACAACAACAATGCCTGAAGGAAATCAGGAAACTGCCATAAAAACATTTAAGGAAGTTCAAACAAGAAAAATTCCTTATGGACATCTGAATCACAAGAGTAGACACCTTAATCAATCTACAAATCTATATCACACAGAACATAAACAAACATATGTTCCGAAGAATATTGCAGTGAGCTCAATCCAATCATACAATAACTATTCAGCACACATCTCCAAGGATCAGAAGATTCCCCAGAAGATTAATCTAGGATGGTCTGATCCGTTTTCAGTACGAAAATTCTGTTTATCGTTCAGAACATCATATCGTCTTGTATCAACAAAGATGAAAGTTCAAAAACAAGAAGATATTCCGAACGACAAAAGGGATCCGATCCTTCATCAGTAAGCTTTTGAGGACAAAGCTTTTTGAAAGAGAAGGCAATGTTATGAACATAAATTATGTAAAAATAGATAATAAATAATAATCATAATAATATAAATATAATAATAAGTAATAAGTAAATTAACTAATGGTTAGTTAGTTAATAATGAAAAGGCATGTCTTAGAGACATGCTTGTTCGTGAAAGGGTACTTACCTAGCTATATATAAAGGACCCTCATTCTCAATTATAATCATCCTACATCAATTCTTTTATACAATTACAATTACTGTCCTACGATGGATATCTTTGTCTATGAAGTACATTAAATATTTCCGCTGCGTATACAACCTTTGGTCATTACACAAGTCCAAAGTCATCTTCCATGCATGATAGTCAGACTTGTCATTGAACTTATCCTCAATCTTGAAGTAACATGTAGAGGCCATGGAGACATGTCACATAGTCTGTCCAATAGATATCTTGGTGATTGTTTTTTCTCTTGCTTAGGCTTGTCCTCACCTAGGCTCTGAAACCATGTTAATTTTTGCATAACAATGGAATGTTCTATGCTTGCAACAATTACTCAATGTCCTTTTAGTATCCCAATGAAAATTCCACTTGGATCACAATAGCAATCACATCAACCATTAATTCACATTGATAGTAACTACAGATAGAACATAAACAATAAAATGCCAAACACAAGTCAAGACAAGAAAACACAGATATTTCGCTCAAGTCAGGGAAAAACCCCGAGAGGGGGAAAACCCTTAAGTGATCCTTCTTATTATCAAGTATCAAATGTTCAACAGAGAAAGAATATCCAATAGAGTACAATGATGAAAGTCAAAGTCAAGGTGACTTGACTTTTGCAAAGTAACCAAACCAATGCAAATCTGATATGCTAGATGAAGGTTTGCAATTCTGAAAAGTCAACTACAATAAACTAGTCCTAACCAGTTAACAGTCAACTATCAACGCAACAGTCAAACTTCTCTTCTTTAGCTCGGTCAAAGTCAGTCAAACTTAGCCTTCCTTGGTGGTCAAACAATAGCGAAATGGCGATCAAACCCAATCAAATGATGAAGTCAATCTACGGTCAAAATAGTCTTGCAACTTTGGAATCAACCCTGGTCAAACAACTCCTCCTGTCGGATAATGGGCTTGTTGGGACAGGTATTCTCCTGGCCAAAGAGCAGTCAAACAGCGCCTCAAAAGTCCAAAAGTCAACATTGGTCAAAGTCTCCTCAAACAAAAAGTCAACACAGGTCAAAAACAACTCCAAAAAACTTGCACATATGAAGAAGAATACATTGCCTCAAACTTGTACGAACCAATCAATGAAGCAGAGAAAAGAAATGATGTGTTGATGACTTAGCAAATGAGGTTGGGGGTCTCCTCTATTTATATGTCATGGAGGGGGGTTCAATTAGACAAGCCGACGTTGACCAATTGTGTTGAAATTTCTAAATCTATCCCTTAGAAATTTTATCAGTATTCTTCTAGTTTATTTCTCCTACTTTTTGATTACCAACAAGTTATTTAAACATATAAACATCGAAATAAACACAATATAGTCTCAACCATCTACAGATCAACAGCCGAAAGAAATAGCAAATGCACAAGTGACACCGTTATTTTTGGACAACTCGTCCCCAGAAAAACCCAACTAAACCGGTGCCACAATTCTAAAGGTTTATTTTATTATGCAGTCTATCCTTGAGTACAACTGGGTGCCAAACTAGCTCACCCAACAAAGAAAATAATTTGGCAGTAATACCTCTCTATTTGGAAGCAGATATTCAGAAAATTTGCCCCACGAAACCCTCTCCAACACAACTGAAGCATTGCGTCAGCCCTCTGAGGCACTGCACAGCCTCTAGGACCCTTTGTGTCACTCCCGTTGCCCTTTGCATGGATGACGGAGGCCCTCTGGCCTCTATGTTGTCTCTGTTGGGCTCTACATGGCCTTCTTTGGCTTCTGCGTCTGCCTCTCTGCCTCTGCGCTGGTCTCTTGGCACTATCTTTGCCTCTCTATCCAATACTCACTGCCCCTCGCTACTGATCACTGATTCGACTTTACTTAGCAACCCTGCTCTAGTAAATCGAATGACTGATCACTCTGTTGTATTCTCCAACTGACCCTCAAGCCTCCTCTTATACTTTTCATGTTCGTCCTTCAACAGCCGAGATTACATCTCTAATCAACGGCTAAGATTAGATTTGGCTTGATCCATGTCTTTTGGAACCTTCTAACCCAGTTTTACATTAATACCCATTAATATTTTAGTTTTCCTAAGTTTAGATTTAGGAACTCCATAAAAAATATTAATTATTTTAATATTTCATAAACCAGGTAGAATCTACCTAAACCATTTTTGGGTCTTGGAGATCTCATGTGCTTTAGCCTCTCCACCAATTTTCATGGCTAGATCACATCCAATGCTACCCCAAATCAACAAATTGTGCTCTTGTGGGTTTGACATCAAAAACATATTTCTCCTTGTCCGAATTCGATGCTTCCAGGGTCAATTTTGGTCGTCTAGGAAAGAGGAATATTTTCCAAACATCATCTTAGACTAATGAGCTGTCCACAGTGGAATTTGGCCCTACTTGCACATTTTTAACAGTGTGACGGCAACATAGAGCACAAACACAATTCGATTCGGGGGGGGGTTCATAGGGAAATGGCAGCAAGAAGCTTGGAATTGGATGTGAGCAACAAGAAAAACACAAAGAATGACACAACGAGACGTGGATGGATGGTTGACTGTGACAACGGATCAGTAGCTGTGAGTTGTGATCGCAACAGTGAAATCGAAGGTGGATGTAGTGAGGCAAAAAAATAGAAAGTAGCGGCAGAACAGCGAACGTGAAGACGAGTAGATTGTTAGGACGATGGAGTAATGAACAAATTGTGCAGCGGTTTTGGCTAGAGGACCGAGAGGTTTGATACGAGATGAAGTAGAGTCAATTAATATTGTAGAATAACAGATGTTATATACATTTTATTATATCATAAATTGAATGATGATTGTTACAATAAATGCCCTTGGCTTAAATATAGCCTCGGGTGCCTTACACAAGGGTTCAAGATCTTTTGATTGTGCCAACTCCACCTAAATTAATTATAATTAATTTACATTTAATTGTATACATAACAAACTACCAGTGCAATTGTTGTGGACCGTTCTCTAAACACCTTGCAACACAACTTTATATATTCATATATGCAAGAAGAGTCACCAACGTACAACCTTCTCAAATTCCTTGGGGTAGTTGGTGAATCATTCTTCTTGATAGAAAAAGAACATCAAAACTCTTATGCAGATGAAATTCAAATTGTTAGCATCACTTCATGTTCATCTCTATTCTTTATACCATTGAACTTATGTTAATAGGATACAGATAATTATACTATTAAATCACACACACAGAATGAAGTTGTAGAGTAAAAGAGAAAGAGAGTTGATTTTATTTAGTTTGTAATCCACCATTACGTGTGTAACCATTAAACATGTGACTTAATTAGACACTTAAGCCACTTTGTTTTATTAAATATACTCAAAAGTCCTAACCTATGTACTAATACATGATATGACCATTACTAAAACATTAACTCTAGGAACCTCCCATACGGAAAACCAAAGCTTGTCACAAAATAAAAACTTATCCAGACCAAGTATCTCATAACAGATGCCTACAATGCACATACAAATTTTGCGACTAACCAGTAACTAAATAGGATGATATTGGAAGTCTACATGTTGGTTACAAAAAATACTGAAAATTTGGTAAGTTTCCAGACTTCCATGGATTCAACACGAGAAATTATATTTAAAAAATCACAAAACGTTGGAAATAAAAATAAAAATCACAATTTCTTTACAAAAGGAAAACTGCCTTGTGCAATAAACCCCAAAAAGAGTCACTCATTTTGCTTAAACAAGGATGTTGATTGTGCTTCTTCTAGGGAAAAAAATTTCCTAATGTGTTGTTAGAGCACAAACTTGGTGGTTATTCACTAGCAAAAATCTTTCATGGATTGGCCAACAAAATCTATTTGTTCAATATCCCATGTAAGTTTCTACTCTTTGCAGATTTATGCAACAAAGAATAGAATGTAAGTCAAATGACACAAGGACACAGGACATGGAGGACATGAAAATACGAGTATTTGACACGTGACATAGTGACCCCCCGGAACATGACATGGACACATTGTATATTATACATTAAAAAATATAACAAATTAGTGAATTACACATAAAATGTGAAATATATAAAATATTTACATGATGATGATACAAATTCAATCATACAACTAATGCATATAACGAAAATATGCATTGGGTGCAATCCATTTCTAAACCAAAAGTACATCAACAAAGAGGCCCCAAATGGCCTTGTTGTTGTCTCACTTACACACCTAGGTTAATGTGGGAAAAAGTTCAACCCTACAAGGTGTGGGCTTGGTGAAAAAGTTCAAAGAAAGGGTTGTCACCTAATTTGAACTCTCTTTGTTAAAGCTCTCTCCTAGTTAATCTAAAGGGGGTGGACCCTAAGGATGGATTCTAAAGGAAAGCTTGTTAAGATAATAAGTTCTAGGAGATAGTACATTAGAATATTCACCATTCAACAACTCGAAGGATAACTTGAAAGCAAATGAATGATTAACAAGTTTAAATAACCATTAGCATATGAATATCAACAATGTAGATGAAACAAATGGATTTCAACAAATAAATCCTACAAGACAATTATAGTCAGACCAGTGCCAATATACTAGAAAGAAATAATATGCTCAAAGTGAAATCACAATACTTGCATATAAAATGTGTCTTTCAAGATACCATAAATTGCTAAAATGGGAAAGCTCCCAAACAAATGTTAGTTCAAGATATGAAATATGAACAACAATAATATAACTTGCAAAAGTAAATAGAACTTGCATTTATAAGGGAAATGTTCAAATAAAGTGATAAAACATCAAATAACCATGAGCAATTAAACTTCAAGATGACAAGTACATAAAATGGTATTGCAAGCGAAATGGAAAATGCTCATAAATCAATTTGATGAGATGATGCTTAAAACTAGACTATGTGAGATGCAATTATCTTGGTTATTTTTAATTATAAATGCCTAGCCTAAGCTGAGAATTTTTCCTTTCAAATTCTTGTCCCAAGGTAAATATTAGAGTGAGTTGCAAGGAAGATGGGTTGAGGAGGTACTAGTCCTTCGATAACAATACCCTTCTCAGGATCCTTGAAATCTGTGTACCTTCGTTCCTACAAGGGCTCGACCACAAGAGAACTGTGAGATCACGCATTTTAACCTTACTCTGTATCACTAGGACGAAGCATATAAATAATAAGTACCACTACATCATAAGCCTGGTACAAGATGGGGTCGTGGCGCTGCATTATATACCTATAAATGAACAAGTAGTAGGTATTCTGACTAAGGCATTACTAAACAAGAAGCTTGAATATTTGAGAGACAAGCTTCGTTTGGTAGACATCTCTTCCCTAATTGAGAGGGAATAACGTTAGATAGTTCTTATCTTTATGTGTCATGCCCTAGACTAGGACTAACAGTTGTAAGTCTTACTAAAGGCCATAAGGAAAGAATGAAGTCCAAAGGATTGGATAAGCATCTAAGATTGGAATTTCTTATGGATTAAAGAATCCAAGAAAGAAGATGTAGGCCAATACTCTTTGAGGATGAGGCAAGGCATCCAAGATAAGAGTTGTCGAAGAGGAACGATATTCTTTGAGGATTCAAGATCGGAAATCCAAGATAAGATTAGTCATAAAAGGACATACCTGGTTAACATCCAGATGGGGTATGTGCCTTAAAGGTAGTATGGCAGCTCACGTAAAGCTTCCCAGCATAATGCTCTCAAATGAAGATGAGCTTGTCTAGTTAAGGCCTTCAATAACAATGTTGGTTATGGTATAGATGCTTGACAAAGATGGCTTATCAATCCGACTCTTCTTATGAGAATGCTTCAAGATTGAGATTCCTTGTACCTCATGATGGGATTATCAATACCTCCCAAGTTAAGATGGAATGTTGGAAATTGTAACTAAGTTCGGTCTTCATAATGAACTATTTGCAGACATGACATTATATACTTTGTATAAAGAAAGAAAAAGCAAGAAAAGAAAATATTACTTTATTTAAAGCACGAGTTTCAAGCTCATGTTTAGGTCAACAACATGTTCTTCGTGGTTATAGGTCTTTCCAGGACAAAGAAGAAATTATGTCATGTATTATAGTCTCATTTGCACTCATTGTAACAAAGAAGAATATTTATTTAAGTCAAGAAAAAGCCATTTATTCCTCCACAACCAAGTAGGCACACTCAAGGAAAAGTCGGCCTAAAGGAGGGCAATTGGACACTTCATGAAGGCTATAAATAAAGAAGGAGCTCGACTCATTTGAGAGACACATTCAAGACAAGTTCAATTTGTGATAGCGAAGGAAGAAAAGAGGTAGAAGGACAAAGGAAGGAAGAAGAATTCGAAGTCTCTTGGTTTATCGTTTTGTCCATCCACATGTGTGAAGCTGTTAGGTTTTTGTGCTTTCGTCGAAATTGCAAGGTTGAAATTCTGAGGAGAAATTGCAGGGTCGAAATTCTAAAGCGAAGCTATAGTAGATCGAAGTTTGGAAGTTTCCTTAGAGAAGACCTTGCTGGAGGGATGACTTAGTGCTTGGGAGGATTTTATGTTGAAATTTCTAAGTCTAACCCGTTAGAAATTTTCCTCCACTATCTGGGTTATTTCACCTACTTGTTTATATACTGAACAAGTTATTTAACCATATAAATATTGAAATAAACACAATGCAGTCTCAACCATCTACAGATCATCAACTGAAAGAAATAGACAAACAAACAAGGGACACTGTTATTTTTGGGCAATCTTCCCCAGAAAAACCCAACTTGGGAAAACCGATGCAGCAGTTCTGGGGGTTTTCTTATTAAGCAAATTTTCTTGAGTACAATTGGGTGCTAAACTAGCTCACCCTACAGAGAAATCTATCTAGCAGTAATAACTCTCTTCAGAAGCAGATAGTCTAAAAGTCTGCTCCATGAAACTCTCCTGAACCTCTCTGAGGCTCAGCGTCAGCCCTCCTGGCCTCTACGTCAGCCTCAAACCCTTTGTGTCAGCCCTCTGAGGCTCTGTGCAGCGTCTCTAGCCCTTTGAGTCACTTTTGCAGCCTCTGCGTCACTCACGCAAGCCCTCTGGCCCTCTGCACAGTCACTCTGGCCTCTACGTGGCTCCTGTTGGCTCTGCGTCTACCTCTCTGCCTCTGCGCTGGTCTTCTAGCACTATCTCTGCCTCTCTACTATGCACTCACTGCCCCTCGCTGCAACTCTGATCACTGGTTCGATTTCTCTTAGCAAACCCCGCTCTAGAAAATTGAACTAACTGATCACTCTGGTGTATGTCCAACTGACCCTCAAGCCTCCTCTTATACTTTTTTGGTTGAGTCTTCAATGACCGAGATTAAATCTCTAACTAAGATTAGATTTCACTTGATCCATGTAATTTAGAACCTTCTAACCCAACTTTATATTAATACCCATTAATATTTTTATTTTCGTAAGTTTAGACTTAGGAACCCATTAAAAATATTAATTATTTTAATATCTCCTTCACCGGGCAGAATTTCCCCAAACCATTTCTGGGTCTTGAAGATCTCATGTGCTTTAACCTCTCCACCAATTTTCATGGCTAGAGCACATTCGATGCTACCCCAAATCAACATTTTAGGCTTTGTTCTTTGGGTCTTGGAAGTTTCTGTGAACAAATTCTATAAGAAGAGAAACATTTTTCTAGGATTTCCCCTTGGAAGGGTTTTTCCCTGGCTTGGAGCTTATATCTTGTGTACTTTGCCTTGTTGTGATTTCATTGTTTTGGTAATTACCTGATGAACAAGATCTAATAAAGTAATAAAAGGCCAACACATATAACAAGTAATTATCAAGTAAATAAAAATCTCTATAATCTCTAAGTCTCCTAATTTTCCAACACTCACAATGGCATACACCCTCCCAAGTTCACTAGAGTAACCAAACCTCCTCATGACTCATGAGTTTCTTTCCCTTAACCTCAAATGATATAAGAGGTAGGGCTTCTCAATCTTCTCTCTCCTATTCTCACTCCACATTTTCTCAAAAGATTATATAGCTAGGACCCCTCAACACTTGGCACTCTCTAGAAAACATCATAGAGATTTACATTGATCTCCTCACAAATAATGATGAGCAAAGGGAAAACTCTTCTCTCTTCCCTTCTCTAATTTGCTTTCGACTTACTATGTTGATGTGGAACTAGGACCTCACACTTCATAGGGTTTTCCTAATATCTATTTAAATATTTCAGAAGATACTTATTAGAGCTTAAATTGAAATGTTAAAACCTGTCATAGTTCGCATGGACATACTCCGACCCATGGGCATATAGTCACTCACATTTTGGCAACTTCCCTTATAGATGGTGTCTGAAACATTGGAAAATGACTCTAGTAATATTGTACCTATTGCAATGAAGTTTAACCCTATGGATTTTTAAAAATACTTGTATCGGTTGGATATGATTTTCCAAACTATTAGAGTTGTCATGTTGAACTAACATTGACCATAATATGCCACTTCCCAAATGCTCTTTCCCATGTCATCAGCCTCAAAATATGTTCAATACTATTGGTGATAAATTTCAATGGAAGTCCTCTTTAGCCAAATTTCATATTTGGCGATCCAGATGTTTCTCTTCATTTACTATCCATGTAAGGTTTGCCTTGATTTTCATAGTACCTCTATCTAGTTTCTTGAGGGAACATTAATAATCCATTTCCCTTCAAACAAAAATAGATCAACTTAAATAATGCATTCATATCTTGTGCCAAAACAAACTACAGCATGAAAGGAAAAACCAACCCGTGCAACTAGAGCAACTAGTTGAGGATTTGATGAATATCCATAAAATGCCACAGCATATCTGCAAACAATAAGAATAAGAAGCTTGATTATGTCATGTACAATAAACAAGAAAAAGTTGAAACATACCAAACCTATAACAACTATATTAGACAAAACATTTTCACTTTTCTACACAATCACAACATTGATCCTTAGACTTCAAATAGTTGTTCCTTTTCTTTTGATATGGAAATTATTGGATTTTGGATTTAGACTTTCTAGCAAATGTCCATTCACGAGATCAAAGGTATGTTGATTATCACTTATAGCTCACTTTGTGTCCAAGTATTTGTTACAACCTAAGTATCCACATGTTGGTATTGGCTTGCACACAAATGTAGGTATTCATTGATGAGGACTTAATTTATATTTTTGGTTTACCCTCTCTCACTCACTACTTCTATTTTCATTTCATTTGTATTATTGTTTTCTAATGTAGGAATTGCCTTAACACTACTATACTATTATTGTGGCTTGTTGTACTCTCTAGTCTCATTGACCTATTTTGCTAATTCTTGGACATTGATAAAATTATCCTATCTTCTTGATATGAAGACCCGAGGTTCTATTCATCGAGAACTAAAAAAGTACAAAAAAGTTGATAGCTTGTTTTGGTAAGATCTGATACTCTCGGTCAAGAAGATGGTCTTCAAAGTAACTTATTTACCTCAAATAATTAGCATTTGAATTTAGTTCTTTCCCAAGAATCTTTCCATTCGCCTCATTTTCTTCATTTTGACTATTACTTTTGTTATAGAATATTTTGAGGTAACTAGTAAGATAACTTTGCAAGTTATGCTCTTGAGGACCCTTAAATTTGCTACTCAAGTAAAGAAACAAACTTATATAGCTATGGATGCGAGACATTATTGGCATATGTTTGAAGTTGAACTTTGAGAACATCGACTCCAAAAACTACAATTTCAGAAAAGATAGATGAATGGTTCAATGTTCATCCACTGATTAGATATTTTCTAAAAGAATTGTCGTAACCAAAAGTTGCAATGACATTACACTGGATAAATTTGATCCAACAATAAATTCAATTGTTTCGAGAGAGGACGCAACATCCAAAAATGCAGACCTCAGTTTTTTGGAGAGAGACTAAGAGATGAAATCAGTGAAATTGTGGAGGTCAAAGATAAGGCGCTTCAATTAATGAGCTCGATGGGTGTTCTATTTTATTTGTTTCAAAATTCATGATATAGTACATCACTCATTATGTTCGGGCTTTCAACTTGTTGACTATTTGAATGTTGAAGCCTTTAAACCTAAGTTGCACTAAAACGGATACAAATACGTGGTTTGAAACAGATAACGGAAATTTTCAAAAAATCTAGATATGATACAACAAGGAAACAGCACATATATATATGTCAAAAACAAGAAACAAAAAATTATACATATATATATATATGTTGCCAGGAAACGTGGATTCGAGGACATGTACGGGGACGAGGACGAGGATGGGGACGTCATTTTTTGAAACAAGGTGTGTGGGTTCGTCGGGGGTATATTATAATTTATATATATAATATATAGATATTATATTTTATAAATTATAACATATATGAATTTGTATGCTTTTCAACTTTAAACAAGAAAACTAAAATATTTATGATTTAAACTTAAAATATTTAAACATGCACATCATTGAACATTCAACATTCAAAATGAAAATTCAAAATTTTTAGTTTGATATCAAGTGCAAATTGGTGTTTACATGTTAATAAGAATCATGATATATGTCCATTGTCATACTACATTCAAAATTTGTCTTAAGGCATCTCCAAACAAGAACTAGGAAATTTTAAAATACTATTATAAAAATAGCTAATAGTGAACAATGGCTTCCTAGAACCATGTCATCAACATCCATGTCATCAGCATCATCTTCAGTTAGCATGCTCTCCAGATAGGAATCACTCTCATCTTGAGGCTCTTGCTCATCCATAGCAACTGAAGGTAGCTCAATAAGGCCATCTGGTAGTATCTCCTCATCCACACACATAGCATCATCTATGTATTGGTCCCATCTCTTGAAAGGATCCTCCTTGTACCCAGGGTCATTTCGAGATATGAGACGAAGTGTGCTATGAATGTACACTAATTCTCTACCTTCTTTGAGCACAACATATTTCTCTTTACTGAATGAATAAAAGCATAAGTACTCCAATTCCTCTCGCAAAATGACGAACTAGCTACCTAGAATATTAGGGGAAGCCCATTAAATTAATTAAAATTTTAAAAATAAAAACTAAAATGAACCCAAAAGAACCTGATTTTGGGGTTACAAGTACCCATCATCAGGGTTCTCCGTACCCGTCAAGACCCAGAAATGGTGGAGAGGCTAAAGCACATAAGATATCCAAGACCTAGAAAGGGTTTGGGCGGATTCTAACCAGTTTGGGATATATTAAAATAATTAATATTTTTAATGGAGTTCCTAAGTCTAAACTTAGGAAAAATAAAATATTAATGGGTATTAATATAAAACTGGGTTAGAATGTTCCAAAGGATAAGTATCAAGCCAAAACTAATCTTAGCCATTGATTAGAGATTTAATCTCAATCGTTGAAGGACCAACGAGAAAAGTATATGAAGAGGCTTGAGGGTCAGTTATAGAACACACTAGAGTGATCAATCATTCATTTTGCTAGAGCGGGGTTGCTAAGAAAAAGTGAATCATTGATCAGCAACGAGGGGCAGTAAGTACTGGACAGAGAGGTAGAGACAGTACTGTGAGACCAGCGCAGAAGCAAGGAAAGCAAGAGCAACAGCCAGTTTAGGCCACGCAGAGCCCAGCAGAGACAGCGCAGAGGCCAGAGATATTGCGTCATCCACGCAAAGGCTACTGGAGTGACACAAAGGGTCCCAGAGGCTGCGAAGTACCTAAGAGGGCTGACGAAAAGGGTCCTGGGGCTGACGCAGAGGCCAGAAGGGCCAGGCTGAGCTTCAATTGTGCCGAAGAGGATTTCGTGGTACAGGTTTTTTGAATACCTGTTTCCGAATATAGAGGAATTGTTGCCGTGTATTTTTCCCTGTCGGGTGAGCCAGTTAGGCACTCAGTTGTACTCAAGGAAATACTGCATAATAATAAACCCTCAAAATAGTTGCACTGGTTTTCCCGCATTGGATTTTTCCGGTGAATTTGTCCAAAGATAACGGGGCCACTTGTGTGCTTGTTTTCTTTCAGTTAATGATCTGTAGATGTTGTGACTGTATTGTGTTTATTTCGGTATTTAAATGTTTTAAATAACTTGTTCAGAATTTACAAGTAGAAGAAATAAACCAACAAAATACAGATTAATTTTATAACGGGTAGACTTAGATAATTCAACATGGTGTCAAAGTGTGGTTGCAGATCACAGGAGAGCTGAAGGCATCAGCTAGGCAGAGCATTTGCAGCAGAATCAACTGTCCTGAGTGACAGTCGTTGATCCTTATGGAAGCAACAGTGGAAGGGTTGATGCAGAGGGACTATGTCATCAGTCCGAGCCAAAGAGAGGTCAGTGCAGAGGTTGAGGAGGGCAGAGAGAGGCTTACGCAGAGCCATGCAGAGACTAAGAGGGTTGACGCAGTACCTGAGGGAGCTATTTTTGTTGTAGCCAAGATTGCGCAGAGCCTAGAGGCTCAGTCCTTGAGTTGCTGGGGCAAAGGAAGCTGTAGGCAATTTGCGAGAGCGAAGCTGGTGAGGTACTATGGTTAGAACAATACCTAGCAGGGCAAGACCAAGGTAGAGGGAGTTGTTGCCGAAGCAGATTTCTAGCCAAGGAATTTGGATTAGTGTTGCAGTTGCACAGACAATCAGAGAGGGGTAGCTTGACAATTGGCAGAAGGATTTCCAGCAGGGAAATCAAGACTCAAAGGGAGTCCAGAAGAGAACTTCCAGGCGGGAAGTACAGAGACTCAGAGGAGTCGACAGAGAAGAGTAGAGAGATGGTTGTGAATGGGCTAAGAGATCACGACAAGCTGGATGGAGCGTCCAACTTTGTGGTCTGGAAGGCCAGGATCTTGTCCATTCTAGACAGACATCGTATCAAGGGCTTCACCTTGAGAGTAATAGCTATCCCAGTTAACCTGGTAGCTAATGAAAGGTATGAGGCGGCAATGGCTAAGGCAAAGTGCATCATCCTTGATGGGGTCAAGGATCATGTGGTCTCACATATTGCCGAGAAGGAAACGGCAAAGGAGATGTGGGACACTTTGAAGACATTGTACCAGCATACTTCCGTGCATAGGAAGATGCACCTGGAGAATCAACTAAGGTCATACCAAATGCAGAAGGGAGAGCAGATAGATGTCTTCTTCGGTCAGTTGAAGGAGATCCGTGACCAACTAACCTCCATAGCGGCCACGCCGGATCAAGAGTTGATGGTGAGAACCCCACTTAACGCAGTCTCCGAGGAGTGGGAGACATTTTTCCAAAGCATACTGGGCAGGGTGAGTCTTCCAGATTGGGAAGAATTGTGGGCGACTCTTCATCAAGAAGAGATCAAACGGTTGACCAAGACGGGGAGTAACAACAAAGGGGTCAGGATCAAGAAGGAAGAGGAAGAGGGTGCGGCTCTAGCCTTTGTGGGAAAGCAAGAGAAGAGGAAGAAGAATGACCTCTCCAAGGTCAAGTCTTCCATTGTGGGGAACTGGGTCACTATGTGAACCAGTGTCCGAGGAAGAAGAGTATGGGAGAGGCTTCTAAGTCAAAGGCATTGCCAGTGAGGGCGGAGAAAGAAGTAGAGGAGGGTGACGATTGTGTCATGAGTGTTCATGTGACACTAGAGAGGAGGTGGGGAGACATCGAGCTGTAATCAGGGAGACTCTAGGCAATGAGGGGCAGGATCCTTGAGGTACCCAACCTCTTGGATTGTACCTTGCTACGGGAACCCTGAAAAGAGAATAGCAAGACTAGCAGATGTCGGTAGAGACAGATGCGGATGAAGCGGCGTAGAGTGCTACAGTGCAGGAGTCCCCGGGCAGTGCAAGGCTAGTAGAATGCAACAATGCAAAAGGCACGAAGAGTGTTGCAACGGTGCAGGATGGCACAGAGATGGTTGCAACGGTGCATGATGCAATGAGTTGCAGTAGCGCAGAGGACAGTAGAGGGAGCACTTGTTAGCAATAGAGGGAGCTTGAGCATCGGTAGTGTTTCTAGCCTGACAGGGATGTCAGAAGTTGGGTGGATTAGTTACTTACTTCTCAATAACTGAGTTAGCACTGGAGTAGCACGATGCAACATGATGAAAGGGGGATGCAGTGCAGATGCAGTGTTAGGACTATGGACCAGCAGCAGCACGGATGCAGAGGGAGCTACCGTACGAATGTAGTCGTGGCAGTGGCAAGGCCATGGGCAGCAATACAGGATGCAGCAGTGCAGAGGATGTGGGCAGGGAGGCCTAGCATCAGCACAGGTAACAGTGTCGGATAATCAATGTGATACTCAGTGTGGAGTATTACTGGAGCAGAGTCCTCGCCAAGAGGGAGTGTTGATTTGGGGTAGCATCGGATGTGCTCTAGCCATGAAAATTGGTGAAGAGGCTAAAGCACATAACATCTCCAAGACCTAGAAAGGGCCTGGGAAGATTCTAACCGATTTGGGATATATTAAAATAATTAATATTTTTAATGGACTTCCTAAGTCTAAACTTAGGAAAAATAAAATATTAATGGGTATTCATATAAAATTGGGTTAGAATCTTCAAAGGGATAAGGATCAAGCCAAATCTAATCTTAGCAGTTGATTAGAGATTTAATCTCGGTCGTTGAAGGACCAACGAGAAAAGTATAAGAAGAGGCTTGAGGGTCAGTTGGAGAACGCACTAGAGTGATTAGTCATTCATTTTTCTAAAGCGAGGTTGCTAAGCAAAAGTGAATCAGTGATCAACAACAAGGGGTAGTGAGTACTGGACAAAGAGGCAAAGACAGTACTGGGAGACCAGTGCAGAAGCAGGGAGAGCGAGAGCAGCAGCTAGTTCAAGCCACGTAGAGCCTAGCAGAGACAATGCAAAGACCAGAGGGACTGCATCATTTACGCAGAGGCTGCTGGAGTGATGCAAAGGGTCCCATAGGTTGCGTAATACCTAAGAGGGCTGACGTAGAGGGTCCTGGGGCTGACACAGATCAACAGGAGGCTGACGCAGAGGCCAAAAGGGCCAGCATTGAGCTTCAGTTGTGTCAGAGAGGGTTTCGTGGGACAGGTTTTTAGAATACCTGTTTCCGAATATAGAGGTATTGTTGCCATGTACTTTTCTCTGTCGGGTGAGTTTCCCACATTGGGTTTCTCCGGGGACATTTGTCCAAAAATAACGGTGTCACTTGTGTGCTTGTTTTCTTTCAGTTGATGATTTGTAGATGTTGTGACTGTATTGTGTTTATTTCGGTATTTAAATGTTTTAACTAACTTGTGCAGAATTTACAAGTAGAAGAAATAAACTAGCAGAATACAGATTAATTTTCTAACAGATAGACTTAGAAAATTCAACACCACCAATCAACTGGACTTAATTTGGTCTTGTCCCACATACAATCGATATTAGCATGCAAACCCTCCGACCCCACAAAATGAGCAAACTTTGAACGAATCTAAATCCCAATTTCAATATCTACAAAAATCAGTCTAAAAGCTTTTTTAAATCCTTATGAGACTTTTGGGTCTTTGTTTGGTGCGGTTCTTTCTAGATCACTTGGAAACTCTGCAACATAATATCTTGGATTCACTACATAGGCCAAAAGGTGCAATCGGGTGGTCATATTGTTCCACCTTTTGGTCAATTTATCTTTTACCTCTCTGTAAAAGAATTCATCTGGGTCGTCCTTGGCATTTATAACCACCCTTATCTTCTCTATAATGGAATTAATTTCCTCATGCGCCTCTCCCAAACTAGCCATATCTGTGTCAAACAGGCAAAGAAATTCCACAATTGGCTTAGTAAACGCCAAGAGGTATTCCACCCTATCCCACCATTCATCAACAACAACCAACATTTTCACTGCTTGTGCTTTTAGATTGGGATTGCCTCCATTGACTCCAAAGAGAACTGCATATCATTGATTGTAAAGCCTCTTTCCCCTACATAAGCGTTGTTAAGACTATGACGCAAGAAGCAAAATGAGTCTCGGCAACCTGCAAGTGTCAATGTTTCAATAAATTAAAAAATTAAAATCATAATTGATTGAATAACTATTATGGTTCATGGATCATGACATTTGACAATCCAATTTACATATTTTAATTTTGAGTCATATAAATTAGAATTTATGAAATAAACTTTAAAGTTTAGTTACCTTAAGGAGCTCCAACTTCACAAATTCCCTGTAGATGCCTTGGAACATGTGGTGGTTTGTTATGAAGGCTTGAAATTCTTTTGCCTCTTCAAAAATAATTCGAATCCACTCAATTTGCTTCCCCATATTGTCCACCATTGCATTGTCAGTTATTACCTGGGCAACATTTTCTAACCCCACCAATTCAATTGCTTCAATCAATATGTCAGCAATGAATTGGGAATATTTCAGTTGCCCTTCACAATCCGCTGCCTTCAAAAACATTGCCCCCTTTGGGCTCTGAGCAATCACATTGATAAAACGCCTATTCCTTTGATCTTTCCATCCATAAAAAATGATGGACACCCCTGAAATGTGTTAGAAAATCAAAAAGGCAAAAAAAAATTCTTATACTTTGATAATTGCATGTAATGTTCTTGACTTCATATTAAGTTTTCTTTATATCTTCTTTCTTTAGTTCATCAAGCATTTACCAAAGCAAAAGCACATAAAACAATGGACACCAAATATAGGCACTACGCCAGGGCAAAACCCCCCTCAAGGGGAAAACCTAGTCAAAATTCTCTTCCTTTAAATCGTATTGAGGCTCTTCACCCTAGACAAAGACCAAACCTTCCCTCCACACCAAGTCAGCCTCCCAGATCTTCGACCTCTTTTCCAGCAACTTTGACAACGTAGCAGCTTTCGGCATCAAGCAACTTCGGACATCAGCGAAACTAGGAAGACTTTGATCTCCCAAACTAAGGCATGAAACAGAGAGAGAAGCACTAAAATTTCATTTTTCTTCTTCTCCTTAGACTCCACCCAATTCGCACTTCCTTTGGCTTCCTTAGACCCACTTCGCACTTCTCCGACGTCCTTAGAGATATCAAACTAGCTTGAGATGAGATACTCCAAATGAATTCGACTTGCTTCTATTTATAGGCTTCAAGGGAGGTCGACTTGATGTCCTTAGGCCAACTTGATCTCTTCTAGGCCAACTTGATGTGGAGGATACATAAATTATGTTTGACTCAATACTAAACCTTTTTACATGATTCAAAAGCCCAAGAAGGGTCACTTTAAAAGTACAATGACTCTATTGACTCAGAATAAATCCTAGAAGTCCTCAATGGGGACTTTGACCTAAAACATGGTGACCCAAACTTGAAACCCATGCTTTCACAAGTCACAATACTAATAATAATAAAATATTTTCTTTATTCTTTTGACAAGTACATTACAAGATGCCTCAAATACATTTAATGAAGACCGAACCTAGTTACATTTTCCAACACTCCCTCTTAATTAGGGAGGTATTCATCATATACAAGTACAAGGAAGATCTCAACTATATGAACCATGAACTTTAGGCACCGCAATGCCATGGACTAGATTCTTGACCAGGAAAATCTATCCATTGGTCTCTCAACAATTTAGGCACCACAATGCCACGAACTAGATTCCTGACTAGGGAAATCTATCCAAGTGGGAATAAGGTGGACTCAAGCTTTCATCCCCTTTAGGTACCATCAGGCTTACTTGCTAACCACCAACCCAAAAATCTAGGTGTGTATCTAGAAATAGAGCTCTATAATCAACACCACATTTTCCAACTTCGAGACCTAGACATCAACACAAAGTGTCGGCCAAATGTCCTCTCGAGCAATGATTTGTGAAAATTCCTAAATAAAAATCCAACTGCAGTGACTGACATTATTTCTTCTACTTATTAATTCAGAAATAAGTTATTCACAGTGTTTCTACAGCAAATATCGAAATAAATTATGTTGCAGCCTTCACAATTTAAAAACTGTGGAAAGTAAATGCAAGGAAAAATATTAGCACAAGTATAATCACAATGACAGAGTTATTTTTGGACAATTGTCCCCGGAAAAACCCAATGTGGGAAAATTGGTGCAGCAAATGCGGGTTTCTTTATTGATCTTCAGCAAAATCTCATGTACAAGATACAGCCAACAGAATAGAAAAGAAATTTTACAGATAATTTTCTCACGCTTCACAATGAAATTCTAACTCTGGAGAGGACCTGCTTCCCTCACTAAGTCTCTCTGTGTCATTGCCTCTACACTGTCCCTCCTCTACTTTTCGTCTTCTCTCTGCTTCCTAGACTCCCGACTCTTGCTGTTGCCCTCTCTCTCCAACCTGCAACTCTCCCTCTGATTCGATTTTCTCTTGCCAAACTTCAACCAGTGAGAAAATCAATCTTATGCTTGGGCAACTGAGTATCTTCTTGGTTCCTCTTCCAAATGCCCATCGAAGTCCTTCTTATAATCCTCTCGTGTATCAATCAACAGCCCAGATTAGATTGTAATCAATGGCTCAGATCATTTTGACTTGATCCTCGTCTTCTTCGAGTAGATTTAACCTCAATTTAATTAATACCCTTTAATTATTTCAATTTTCTAAGTTTAGGCTTAGGCATCGATTAAAAATAATTAATTATTTTAATAAAACAATCTCTAGGTGGAATTTCCCAAAACGATTTCTAGGTATTCTAGAATACATGTGTCCTAGCCTCCCTACAAATTTTGAGGCTTAGAGCACATCTGATGTTATCAGAAATCAACATGCTTCACTCACAAAGCCTCAACACTCCTTGACTCAGTAGATCAAGGATGACCAATCTCTCCCAATCAAACTGATTGGTAATTAGCATGTTATCAAAACCTTCGAGAGATTCACCTGTACAAACACAAGCCCAATCAATAATATACTTTGATATGTACATAATCAAATACAAACCTCTGGGGTCTTCCAGACAACTTGATGTTTCTTCTCAACTTTTCATGGTAGGACTATCAACCAAATCTCTAACACAAGATTCCTCAATCATACACTTTCCTTTCCCACTTCTCCTGCAGTAACATATCCTCTGAAATTCATTCTTCAATCAAAACCAAGCTATATCCTACCTCTCAACCAAGGAGCATCTCTTTAGCCATACTCCCTCTTAACTCAGGGAGATCAACTTCCTCTTTTCATCATCAGAGAATCTTTCGTGGCTTCCAACCATTTCATCAGATTCATCATCATCCCCATCATGCTTATCTAATGTTTTAAGAACCGGCTTATTTCAACCAAAAACTAGTCAAACCGACCGGTTTGAACTGGAAATCGGTCAATCCGGTCTGTTCATTAGCCGACCGGGTCAAACTGGTAGAATTAATCCACTTTTCTCCCAAAAATCACATAAACCGGTCAGTTCCGTGCCAAGGCTGCGAAGGACCCACACAACGCAGTTAAGGATGGTTCTAGGGTGTTTGGAGAGAAAATAAGGGTTGTTTCCGTCCAAAAACACCCTATCCAAGCCTTTAAAAGGAGCTCACCCCCCTCGTTTGCCTCACACATCTCATTTGGAGTTTTTGTGAGTTTGATTGGGAGATTGGAGAGTGTTGAGTTTTTGTTAGAGTAATGGAACAACAGAGAGTTTGAGCTAAGTAGTAGTCATCATGCCTCCAAAAGCCAAGGATATTGCATGGGCTCATTATGATATGATTGATGGCAAAGTGATCTGCAAATATTGCCAAAAATCTATTGAAGGAGGGGGTATTAACAAGTTCAAGCAACACTTGGCTGAGATAAGAAGTCATATAAAGCCATGTGGAGCACCAAATGAAGTAATAGGGCATATTAGCGCAGAATACCTTTAGAAGTTTGAGACTCAAGTCACTGAACTAATAGAGAAGTTTGTGACTCAAGCAATTGCAAAGTTTGGGAGTCGAGACTCAACCAACTGAGTTTGATCATACTCATGAGAAGTTTCAAGTTATAACGTTGACAACTATTATCATATACGTAGACTTGTAGTAGGCCAGTAGCCCCATAAGTTGGTAGGCTTTGTTTTTGCACTCTAGAGGCCCCATTTAGAGCCTCATTGATTATATATTTTGTTGCTGATATGTATTGGACTTGGTGCCATTTTCATATATTCACCTTTACATGGTATATATATGAGCAAACTTTGCATATTTTGTGTCTATCGGTTTGGAATCATGGGTTTAAATCTTAAAAACAGTTTTTTCATTAAAAAATAATTATTTCATGTGTTTTTAAACACAGGTTCATCAAGATCTAACCAGTGTCGATTTGACCGGTTCTAGTTTGAAACCTAGTTTATTAGGTGGACCGGTCTAGTGACCGATTCCAGTTTTTAAAACTATGTGCTTATCACATCAACAAACATCTTCACCATATTGAAGATTGTGTACTTGCACAACTTAGAAAGTACAACCAAATCTATAGAAGAATGGAGTTAGCCATATCAAAATTACGGAAGCATACATTGTTCAAGAAAGTGTAACTACATTCAATCTTTATGATGACATGATCTTTGTATTTAATGTAATAAGAGGAAATAATTTATGTTTGCAATCTTGCTACATGGGTTTCATGAACAGGAAGTGTCTCTAGATAAAGACTTCTTCTTGATGTCTTTAAGATTTATTTAAATGTCAAAGAGTCATGTCATGTGTATAGAAACTCTTTATGAGTTCATGTAAATATGTACGAGCCTTCAAGTTGTGTATCAACTCTCCAAGACCAAGATCAATGCCTCAAACAAGCCTATCAATGTCTGCAAGCAAAACGACAAGGATATAATTATGTCGGGTCCAAATAAATTAAATAAATACATGTCATGTCGGCTTGAAGAAATAGACATGTCAGTTCATTAACATATTTCGGCTCATATATACGCTCACCACTATAAATACCCTATTGGGGTATCCGCAAATGGGCAAGAAAGAATTCAAATATACCTCTGAGATCTTCGCATAAGGGAGTCGCAATTAAGGGAGCCGCAGTCAAGGTCAAAAATCCGCAGTAGGGTATTGACTGCATCGTGTTTTGGGTTTTAGGTGCAGTCATGGCCTCATGTAAGGGCGCAACAATCGTTTGGTTTGTGGACACTCTCATCTTGTCTATGTAGTGCAATCTCGGCATACTTGTGATGGTCTCGGATCTGGCAGCATAGATCAGGGAACGTAGATCAAGCAGTGTGTGATCTAGCAGAGTGGATCTGGCAGCGTAGAGCAGGAAGCATGTGATCTGGTGGAGTAGATCAGGTAACGTGTGATCTGGGCAATCAATTGAAGTGATGATTCTCGGCATGAGGAAGCAGTCACCATGAATAGAATACCATCAGCCTTCACACATCTATGATATACCTGTAGCAGTCTCGACACAATGTATTGCAATAGTTAGGATGATCTATAATATCTTGATGAATTTCTATGATGGCAAAAATCCTTGGCAAACCTATGAGAAGAGACATACAATCTCATTTGTTAACACAGCACTCAAATTGAATATGATGTAGTCTTGACGTGCTACAAAGAGCAGTAATCACAGTAGCTATAGATATTGATCTAATAGATTACTGATCTCAGTTTCAGTGTAATGAAAAGGAGTAGCCTATTCAAGATGAGAAAGGAGCAATGTCAAGGTCCTAGTTTCTCAACATGACATCATAAACTCGATGAAGGCTACAACAGTAAAGAAGATCTTAATGAAGCAATCATGGTGCAGCAGTGAGCTAGCTGGAGGAACAGCAAGATGATAATCTCAATTGTGCTCGAGGAAAAGGATTGATGGCTTGGTCTTGGAGAGGCAAATTGTGTCGAGGGTCATGGTCTTGGTATTCGTCAATGGAATCTCTATAAGAAGAATTTTGCATGGGTTTTCCTCTCCAAGAGGGAGAGCTTTTGGCCATGGCAGAAAGACAAAACATTTGTGTTCTTGCCTCTCTTTGTCTTTTATAGCAGTTTGATGAAGCTAACATATACATGTTAATAATGAATTAAACATCAAGCTAAGATAAATTGTCTAAACACTTCACAAATTGTTATCAGATAATGAAGGATCAATGTAACTATGCCTGCCCTAGATTCTTCAACATATATCAGATACCCAAACTTAATGATAAACAAGAGACATACTCTTCAACATCTTGCTAGGGTGCTAGGGTCTTTGTCATAAACCCTAGACTACTTCATAACAACTTTCATTCCATCTAGGGTTGCAATATTTCTTTCAAAGGTGTGACATACCCTGCTACAACATATAGCGAACCCTAGATACAATTCAAACAAATATAGATTTACAAGGCATCTATCAACTTTCAAAATTCATATGTTAGACTTTCCACTAGGGTTTCATACAAATCCTAGATTTCATACAAGAGAATCAATCAAAACCAATCACAACTTAGTCATCAACATGACCATCTTCCACTAGGGTTAGTTGCAAACCCTAGATTTTTCAATCAAACACGAATCCCAACTAAAACTCAGATTTCATCAATCTTACACAAATCTCAAATCATCACATTGTCATCATATATCAAAGATTTTTACTAACATTCAACTCCAAAACCCTAGAATTTTACAAATACTATCATCCTAGAAAGACAAACTTTGACTAGGGATTAGTTCCAAACCCTATGATCCATGACCATAGATCAACTCATACATCTAGGACTTCATCATCATGCATAGACATTTTACATCATGTGTTAATCAAACACAACTTCACTAGACTAGGGTTTGATCAAACAAACACACAAATACCAAGAAAATCATTTCTAAGACATTATAAGGTCTTGCTTACACATCCCACCAAACCCTTATGAGTTAGGGTTTCAACATAGGAACATAGAAAATCCAAAATTACCAATACTTCAAAGGTTTGGGAGTTTAGACTTTATCATTTAACCCTAACAAGTTAGGTTTCTTGATCATACCAAAATTCAAACATGACATTATCAACAAAATCTTCAAATAGAATTTCTCAATATCCCTAAGCAGTTTAGGGTTTCAAACATCCACATTACAATACCCTTAGGTTAGAGTTTTCCAAAGAACCTGTCTAGGGTTCTATAAAATCAGTTAAGAATAAGAGGCGCAGATTTATCAAGTGATGAATCACCCAAAATAAGAATCAATATGATTCACTATAGCTATTCACAACAATGTTAGTAATAAATTGTCAAATGAATAAACATTTATTACAAAGAAATCAATGTTTTAAAGCATACCTTTGTTCCTTGACAAACTTTGTCTCAAGAGGTCATCTTTCATACTCCTTGAGATTATAGCAATGTTTTCATAATCAAGACAATAGAGGGAGAATGATAATTAGTATTTAATATAATCAAAGTTAAATGAGTACATGAAACCAAAAACTAAAAGGAAATGAGATACTTATCTTTGGAAATTGTTGGGCGCTCCCTCCAAATGATCCAAAAATGAATCCTGGATAAACCTCTAAGTCTAAAAGACTTCATATAAGAGGTAAAAGGTTCCAAATGGCACAAATTCTTTGTAAATCAGAGAAAAATGAAAATCGTAGGTTGCTCCTGGAAATAGTCTCATTGCATAAATCTTTTCATTCTAAATCCAACGCAACTTAAATGGGCGAAAACGGGCTCCAAATGAAGGAGTTATTATAAAATGAAAATTTCCCAATGTCCTTAGAAAAGAAAGCAATTTCATTAAATTTTGAACTATATTGAAAATTTTGATTTTAGTATAGGCTCACGGGCCGATCCACAACTGACACATGGCAGGCCGGAATTGGGCCACATGGCCCACTCTGATTGGTCTAAGAGGAAATGAGGCATTAACGCTCAAGGGTCGTTGGATCTTAAATATCAATGGACGGGAGCGAACCGCAGCAATGAAGCATTGATATCGCATTGGCAGATGGCTATATAAAGGAGGGACCTCAGGGCTTAAGGCATCGCAGTATGCGATCACCAAAATATCCCATCGCATATAACCAAAGGGAAGGACTTAACCACAGGCATGAGGACTTGCAATATGCGATTGCGCTTTATCACATCGCTTAAATCCAAAGGAAAAGGACCAAGACCCGTGACCACGTGACTTGCCAATGTGCGATGGGCCGATCAAGCAGAGATCGGAGATTAGCGATCGGAGGAGCGAAGCACCCAGACCCCTGTGACATGCGATAAGCAATGAGTCGATAGCGCCGATATGTGATCAGCAATCGGCGATCAAATTGCAACAATACAAAGGGGAGAACCAGGCCTTAGCAACATGCGATATGCAATACGCGTGGACCCGAAATATTATATATGCAGATCTATATCCCTTTGAGATCCAACTTAAGTCTTTCCGCTCGTATTTTCCTGTGTAATTCTGAAAATCTCTGTGTATTGGAATTTTTTTCCGTTTTCGGGAATTTGTCCGAAACAAAGGCCTTTGTGTATTTTCAACTGTAAAAACGGCTTCCATTCCTTCTGCCACGCTGTAAGTGAGCGTTATATTACAATGATGCGTTTTGTAACAGGGATGCGTTATGCAAGATGCAAAGCCGCAGAGGATTGACTGCAGAGAGAGGAACGGACAAAGAACAAAGAGCCACAAAGGCGAAAAGGGAATGATTCCTCATGATTGGGGACAAAGGAACGGCTAGAAGACAGGGAGCCCGAGGGGGACAATGAACAGGCAGCGTGATTTGGCTTAAAAGCCATGAATATCAAAGACTTGGGGCTGCTAAGTTATTGATGGTGGCCGAGTTGTTGTTTGTTGTTAAAAGTGAAGCCAAAGCAGGAAGCTAAGGCAAAAGAGGCAGTGTAGAAGCCAAAGAGGCAGCGCAGAAGCAAAAGGCAGCCAAGGGAGTCACTTGGAGTTCAAGTGAAAGGCCCAAAGAGAGTTGTAACCTGATGGAAAGCAAAAAGAAGTCAAAGCAAAGAGCCAAGAGCCGAGAGCCAGAGCCAAAGAGCCAGAGCCAAGAGCCAAAACCAAGAGCCAAAGCTTCAAGAGCCAAGGGATAAAATGGTGCCTGAACCCACTATTTATGTGTAGAATAGCAGAAGTTGAGCCAAAAAGCTTGTAAAAAGACTTACACCATAATCCCAAAGAGCCTAGTTGAGTTGACTAGAGCTCACGAAGATGTAGCCCAAGAGTTGTGGGTAAACTCCTAATTAAATTGTTGTCTTATGTGTTTGTTTTACTGCTGTTTTATTTACTGTTATATGAATTTATATATCAGTTTCAGCACATGAACAGTTAAAAATCAATACAAGCATACACCATTGTTTTCAAGCATTTCTTAATTCCACATTGGTTAATCATTAAGACGTGGGAAAATTTAAAGCTTTGGAAGTGGGAGAGGTTCTTGTAAGTTAGACAAGAAGCCTAAGTGCCCCATTTCAGATCACCAAAGCTTGAGGGATACCTATAAACTTATAAAACAAAAAGAAAATGTCTTTTCCAAAAAGATGTTAAAACCTATAAATTCTAAATATAAAGAATACAAAATATAATAACTAAGACTAAAAGCAAAGGACTTAGTAGTGTAAGTCCCTTATCAGATTCTTCAGGTTTGACTTTCTTTGGATCTTCTTCTTCAGCAACATTGGCTTCATCTCTTTCTCTCTTCTTCTTTCTTGGATTGTCGAGACAGTCACTCCTATAGTGACCCTTCTTATGACATTAATAGCATTCTACTTTGGACATGTCAACTTTCTTCCTTGATCCTTTCGATTTCTTTCCTTTATGTTCAGTAATGTAGGCATTTGAAACATCTTCAAAATTGGCAACTAATGAGATCCTTAATTCTTCCTCACTACAGGCAGTCCATAGTTCTTCAAAAGTGGGAGCTTCCTTCCAACTATTAAGTCATGCAGCAAATGCACCCCAAGTGGCAATCCTAGTAGAGCAGTGATCACGAGTTCTGTGTCTAGAACAATTTCATCAATGGCCAAAAGATCATCCCTGATTCTTGTTATCTTCACAAAGGAGGAGGCCATTGTGTCTTCTTTAGTCATCTTTGTGGTCCTTAACTCATTCTTCAAACTTGCTACTTGACCAATGTTCTTAATAGTGAATAACTTTGAGAAGGCTTCATACATTTCCTCAGCATGATTGATGTTGGCTATGAATGGGACAAGGTTGTCCGTTATTCCTTCTACCATTAGATTCATGGCTACCAATTCTAGTTCCCTGAACTTTACTTTGTCAACATCACTGGAGTCTTCTGTAGGCTTCTTTACTTTTCCTTTGACCAAGTCTAGAACCTTTTTCTTTTCAAGGATGAGGTCAATCCTCTTCTTCCAGGACCTGTAGTTTGAGGCTCCTTCAAGTTTGTTCTCTCCCTTGATTGTGTTAGACATCTTCCTTGAATATAGTTGGCTTCTTGCCTGAAATAACCCTCTTGAATGGTTCATTGATTAACTGTTTGAGACTGCATTTTTCTTCTTTCTTCACTAAAGCTTTGAAACCATGTTAGAAAATCATAAAGGAAGAAAGATTTTCTTATACTTGATAATTACTTGTGATGTTCTTGACTTCTTATTAAGTTTTCTTTATATCTTCTTTCTTTAGTTCATCAAGCAATTACCAAAGCGAAAGCACATAAAACAATGGACAAGTCATGTCCCCATTTTTATTCTTGTTCATAGTACAACTAGGGTGGATTTCCAAGGCAAGAGATGATCAGGCCAGTGGAGCAAGTTTATGTCATCAGGGGTCTGGATGACGTTTGACGAGTTTTAATGGAATTTGATGGCATTCACTTGGCATATTCCATCATCCGCACAGTTTGTCTTTCGTTTTGTCACATTCCAACAACTTTCATAAATCGGCGTTATTATTGGGCATAACTTAATTAATTACGCTTGAGGTGGCATTCTGTGGAGATTAATTGATGGAACACCTCAGTGTTAAAGCTCGTTGGAACTGAAACGAGAAGATCTACAGGATGGGATGCAAAGAAGAGACTTCCAATGGCCGAAGAAAGTATGGTGGGCGATTTTCCATTTTCCTTAGTTAAAAATGGCTTTAACTAGTCATTTAATTAAAGAAAAATAATTAATTGGAGAAAAAGGGCCAAAATTGACTTAAGCGAAATAAAATAAAATTAGAAGATCACTTGATAAAGTCAATGGAAGAGCTTCTAGAATAATAATAAAATAATATGCTTCTAGAGGCTTGGAGATCTATCCATCAAATCTATCAAAGAGGAGGACAAGATCATTTGGAGGACATCTTGGATTTGTGTATTGTCTTTGTGGAGAGGTTTAAGAATGCGGTTCTCTACTTCACAAGTAGCCCCCGAACGAAAACCCTCGGGTGATTCAATGAGTGGGTGAGCACCCATCTCTTCCCGTGGTGGACCCATTTAGGTTTCACAAGTTGCAGTTTGTTGATTTTCAGTCTGTTTTGGAGGCCTAGTGCAATATTGGAGCAGATTTCTTTAGTGGCCATACTCTTACCCATTTTACAGCTTTCTATGTACTCTTTATTTTTAATAGAATAAAGTTGAGAATTCTGCATATGTTTCTTGTACATTTTTAGTTATAATTTATGCTTCATGGTTTTGTCGTTAATTTCGTGGTGAAAATCTATGCAAATTGTTTATGGTATTGACGGCTTAAATTTTCGAAAGTTATTTTTCTACAAATTTTTGCTTGTTCCAAATTTATTTCATTTGGAACATTACAGTGGTATCAGACCTTTGGTCTTGGCTTAGCCTACAGGTTTTTCAATTTTGGTTGCATCTATTGTTGTTGATGTTGAAGAAAACGTAACTAGGTTCGGTTTTCATTATGACTTGTAAATATAATATTATGAAAAGAAACATTTGTTATTCCTTGCATCATGGGTTTCATGAGCAAGATGTGTGTACCATAGGTCAAGAACATCTTCTTGATGTCTTTAGGATTTTGTGTCTTAACATAAATATTATGGAAGTCATGTTAAAAGGATCTACGCTTCAAATGAATAAGTGTCACTATCCCTTGCAAGTTGGCCTAAATGAAAAACAATGAGCTCCTTAAGTCAGCCCAGCTCATGGCTCACACGTCAGCCTATCATATGTCAACGCTGACTCATACACATAATGCATGATGTGACATTTCAAGCCCAGAACTTCAGACATCTCTGAAGAAGTAGCGAAGAAGGACGACACAAAACCGCAATAACTCGGAAAAAACTCGGGCAGAAAGTATGTCTCTCATTGAAGTCCATCTCTCGGTGGAAGTGTAGAACACAGTGAATACAACGAAGAAATCATCACAGCAAGGACTATCTCTCGGTGAAGTTTGTCTCACAAACTCAGATGATCTATACTCTCTAGGTGTAAGATTGTTGCATTATTACCAGCATACCGAATATCTCAACACACTGTCAAGTGAAGAGTTGTAGTAGCCGAGAAGCAGAGAATCGTGTTAAGAAGACAAATGCATAAGAAGGTCAAACTCTGAAGGAGTATAGTAGAAGCTAAAGACTGTGAAACAAAGGTCAAACAGTGCAAATGATAGTGACAAATATATTGAAGGTAGTCTTTAATTTGTCAACGGTCTTGGTATTCATACACTAAACATCTATAAGAAGAGATTTAATGGTTTTACTCTCAAGAGGAGAGGTTTTTCTTCTATTTTGATAATTGTTTGAAGAACACACTAACATAACGAAGATAAGCATATAGAAGAGAAAGACAACACAAACGTTATCAATAAGATTGAAGAAGAATCACTAAGTCATTATTTGCCCTAGATTCTTCAACATGGTATTGGAGCTATGGTTCAAAGAGGGCATGAAGGAGATCAATTGTACCATAGAAAAGCTGGTAAAGAAGTGCTCATCTTTAGCTGGACCAATCAAGCAATACTTCAAAATAGTATGGAGTAAATTCTTCTCTTCTCAAGACTCAAAAGATTCAAGAAATGAAGGATCGTTCTCACCTCTCTCCGGAACATTCCAAGATGAAAACATATGGGCAATAGACAGTGGAGCTTCAAGACATATGACTGAGTATCACAAGCAACTCAAGACCTTATCTAAAGGAAAATCTTCATACTCAGTGGAGCTTGGTGACAACAAAAGCTATCCGGTCAAAGGAATTGGATCAACATCAATTATGTTGGAAGGTGGAGGTAACCTTCATCTCAACAACATATTATATGTTCCAGGTTTGTACAAAAATCTAACTTTTGTTTGATCTCTAGAAGAAAAGGGAGATATAATTGCTTTTATTGATGGTAAAGTAGTAGTTTGGGCCAGAGATTCAAGCATTGAAAAAGCTAGATTCATTGGAGTTAGAGAAGGCAGACTATACAGACTCTCATACCCTCAAAAATAAGCACTTGTCCACATTGAAATAAGCCCATGTAAATTATGGCATAGAAGATTGAGCGATCTCCATTACAAAATTCTACCAACCCTAAATTCCATTGTAAATGGGATTCCAAATCTTAAAGAAGAGCATGAAGGAGTCTGCAAAGGTTGTGCCCTGGGAAAGAGTACAAAGAAACCATTTGCAAACAGTACTTCTAGAGCTCAAAAGATTTTTGATCTCATTCACTCTGATGTATGTGGGACTATGTCCAAATCTCTTGGAGGTCATCTATACTATGTTGCATTCATTGATGATCATTCAAGAAAAACATGGGTGTATCTACTTAAAACAAAGGATGAAGTATTCACAAAATTTCAAGAATTCAAGAATGAGGTAGAAAATCTTACAGAATGAAAGATAAAGATCCTAAGATCAGATAATGGAGGTGAATACACTTCCACAGAACTTATTGCTTTCTGTAAAGAGGTTGGGATTAAGAGGGAGCTCATTATTCCCTATAATCCTAAACAAAATGGAGTAGTTGAACGAAAGAATAGAGCTATAGAGGAAAGTGTCAAGGCTATCCTACATAATCAAGACCTACCAAAATTCTTGTGGGGAGAAGCAACAAAAATTGTAGTATATATTCAAAATGGAAGTCCCCACAGGTCTCTTGGCAATATAACTCCTGAAGAACTCTTTACTGGAAAGAAGCCTAATATTGATCATCTCCAGATATTTGGATGTCTGGTATATATCCACATTCCCAAGGACAAAAGGAAGAAGCTAGATCCCACAAGCAAGAAGGGAATCTTTGTCGGATATAGCAACTCTTCCAAAGCCTACAGAATCTACATAAAGGAAGGACACCAAATAGAAGTAAGCAGAGATGCAATCTTTGATGAAAGCATTGCCTTCAAGAAATCCTAGGATCTCCAATCTGATTCTAATGAAGAGGATGTTCCTATGTTCGAAGAGGAAGCTTCTAATGAAGAAGAAATCTCTCACCATGAAGAAGAAGTTCCCAGAGAACCTATCACCATCCCTGAAGGAAGGAAGAGACCTTATTGGTTAACATCCACTCTTCAATAAGCAGAAGGTCACACGGCAAACCAGTGAACCTATCACCATCCCTGAAGGAATGAAAAGACATTATTGGTTAACATCCATTCTTCAATAAGCAGAAGGTCACACGGCAAACTGAACTTTCAGGGAAAGCAAGAAACCAAAAAGATACTCGGGATATGCATCATACATATCAAAGCTCATTTTAGAAGCACCTTCTACCTTTGAAGAAGCAGCCAAACATCAAGAATGGAAAGATGCAATGAATGAGGAATACCAATCTATCATGAAGAATAGAGTTTGGGAAATTGTCACAAGACCAGATGACAAGTCATTGGTAACCTCTAAATGGTTATATAAAATCAAGCACGTTGTCGATGGAAGCATTGACAAACTTAAGGCAAGATTTGTAGCTAGAGACTTCTCCCAAGAAGAAGGCATTGACTATGAAGAAACCTTTGCTCCCACAGCAAGGTACACCACAATCCGATCTCTGATATCTCTAGCAGCATCCATGAAATGGAAGGTACATCAAATGGATGTCAAAACAGCGTTTTTGAATGGCACCATAGATGAAGAAGTCTACATCGAACAACCACTAGGATATGAAGTAAAGGAAAGGGAAACTCACGTTTGCATATTAAAGAAAGCACTCTATGGCCTAAAGCAAGCTCTTAGGGCATGGTATGCTAGAATGGATGCTTACTTGCAAAGGTTGGGTTTCAAGAAAAGTACAGTTGATCCAAGCCTTTACATCAAAATAGAAAATGATGAACCTATCATCATACTTCCATATGTAGACGATCTTCTAATCACTGGGATCGAAGAAAGAATTCAAGAATGTAAGAAATTGCTAACAGCAGAATTTGACATGAAGGATTTAGGACTCATGCACTACTATTTGGGTCTAGAAATTTGGCAAGAGCCAAATGAGATCTACTTGGGACAAGGGAAGTATGTAATCAAATTACTAAAGAAATTTGATATGATGGAATGCAAACCCATGACCACTCCAATGATCACAAACTTGAAGATGATAAGAAACTCTGAATCTAGTCCACTAAATGCTACCAAGTATAGACATCTACTAGGATCTCTGATGTATCTAGTAAATACTTGGCCAAATATATGTTTTGCAGTAAACATTCTCAGTCAATTTCAAATAGAACCGAGACATGATCATTGGATAGCTGCAAAACACATATTAATATATCTACAAGGAACCATCCATTATTGTCTGACATATGAAAAGGGAAGAAGTGTGAATCTAGAAGGATTCACTGATTCCGACTAGGGAGGAAGCCAGAAGGATAGAAGAAGCACTACAGGAGGATGTTTTAACCTAGGATCCTCTATGGTCTCTTAAATGAGAAAAAAGCAAGAGACAGTGGCCTTACGCAGTGCTGAAGCCAAGTGCGTTGCAGCTTGTGAAGTAAGTCGGGAAGCAGTCTAGTTGAGAAAGATGCCATCTGATTTGTTTGCAAGACCATTGGACCCTGCCATCATACATTGTGACAATACCAGTTGTATAAGACTATCTGAGTACCCAATATTCCATGGGAAAACAAAGCACAAAAAACAACAAAGACCATTACATTTGAAAGTTGGTACAGGATGGTGTGCTGAAGCTGGAGTATCTCCCCACAGATGATCAAACTGCAAACATTTTGATGAAGTCTCTACCCAATAAAAACTTATGTATTTCAGAAATAAGCTTGGCTTGTTTGACATATCTTCCCTAGTTGAGAGGGAGAGATAGGCACATCATCCTTGTCTTCATTTTGGAAGAAAGGATGGAGGATTGAGTAATCATCTGGCATTCGATGCTCTTTGAGGATGTGTAGGGCATCCAAGATAAGAATATGCAAGAGGACCGATATTCTTTGAGGGTTGGGGACCCAAGATAAGAATAGTCCTAAAAGGTCATACTCAATGAACACCCGGATTGGTATGTACCTTAATAGACAATGATGAAGGTGTCTATCATCATTGGTCTCACCAACATTATGCTCAAATCTAATAAGAATAGAGTTGTTAGTCAAGGCCTTGCTATGTGACAATGTTGGTTATCATGCTGCTATACAGATGGATTACTAGTCTGACTCTTTTTATGAGATCTCTTTGGTGATGAATAGCCTTGTACCATTTAATGAATACCTCCCTAGTTAAGAGAGATTGTTGAAGAAAATGTAACTAGGTTAGGTTTTCATTATGACTTGTAAATAGAATATTATGAAAAGAAACATTTGTTATTCCTTGCATCAAGGGTTTCATGAGCAAGATGGGTGTACCATAGGTCAAGAACATCTTCTTGATGTCTTTAAGATTTTGTGCCTTAACAAAAATATTATGGAAGTCATGTTAAAAGGATCTACGCTTCAAATGAATAAGTGTCACTACCCCTTGCAAGTCAGCCTAAATGAAAAATAGTGAGCACCTTAAGCCGGCCCAGCTCATGGCTCACACGTTGACCTATCATATGTCAATGTTGACTCATATACATAACACATGATGTGGCATTACAAGCCCAGAACTTCAGACATCTCTGAAGAAGTAGTGAAGGAGGAAGACACAAAACCCCAGTAACTCGGAAAAAGCTCGGATAGCAAGTCTGTCTCTTGGTGAAGTCTATCTCTCGATGGAAGTGCAGAACACAGTGAATACAATGAAGAAATCATCACAACAAGGACTTTCTCTCGATGAAGACTGTCTCACAAACTCGGATGATCTATACTCTTTAGGTGTAAGACTGATGCATCATTTACCAGCATACCGAAGATCTCAACACACTATCAAGTGAAGAATTGTCGTAGCTGAGAAGCAGAGAATTGTGTTAAGAAGACGAATGCATAAGGAGGCCGAAATCTGAAGGGGTGCAGTAGAAGCTAAAGACTGTGAAACAAAGGTGAGATAGTGGAAGGGATGGTGACAAATATATTGAAGGTAATCTTTAATTTGTCAAGGATCTTGGTATTCATACACTAAACATCTATAAGAAGAGATTTAAGGGTTTTACTCTCAAGAGGACAGGTTTTTCCCTGGCATGGAGCCAACATACTGTGTACATGTTCTACTATTGATCTTCTATTTTGATAATTGTTTGAAGAACACACTAACATATCAAAGATAAGCATATAGGAGAGAAAGACAACACAAACGTTATCAATAATATTGAAGAAGAATCACTAAGTCATTATTTGCCCTAGATTCTTCGACAGTTGGAAGGTTTGCCGAAGAAGTCAAAATCTCAGTTCCTACAACAAAATGATAATTTGTTAAAAAGGATGCTCGAAATTGTTGCATGAATAATAATTCTTGGACAAATTTTATTACATGGTGACAAAAATGATATTCCATGGGCCAATTCGTGGATGTAGTCAAATTATTGAAGGGGGTCGTATTGCATTTTAAAAAGTACAAGGGCGAAGTTGTTTTGTGAGGGCTGTAAAATAATTTTGAAGAGTGGTCGTATCAAAAAGTCAAAGCCACACATGAAATTCGAAGAGCTAAATGCCCATCTCGTAGGTGAAGGACAAAATCAATTTTTAAACAAAGTCGAATGCTTCAGTGTGGCTCGATTAGTGGTGATTTGATCACCGTTTGCAGTGGAGCGGCATCTAGTTCAAGCAACTAGGCCATTGGAGGGAAAAATTGTTGAACGTATTGGTGGATCGAATGACGATTACTCCCTTAAGTTGGCATCGGCTTGAACCACCAAGGGAGGGAACGATAATGACAGGCTTGTCAGTTAAGTGTAGCAACCAAGATACCTATTCAAAATCAATTATCTGCAAATTTGTGGACTCTGTAGAAAAAAATCTCCACCGAAATTCCTTTTTAAATCGCAGCGTCAAATCTCCATTGTGATATTATCATGGCAAGTTGAAATTCCAAGTTGCGGTTGTTTTGATCCATGCACAAGACCAATGTGAATTCGTTGTGTATTTTGATTAGGCAGATTGTGGCATTACTAATCCTTCGTCTCAGAACTGAGTTCGACATGCATGGAATTTTGTTGAACGCGTGGGTAGAAACTATCTCATATTGATGTGATTGAGCAATCGTAGGTAAATTCAGGCAGAGTGAGGTTTGATCATTACTAAAGCTATGAAAAGTTTACCGAGTTGTCGATTGCACCCTAAAAAAAATGACAAGGACCGATCATGCATGGAGTCACGTTATTGGCCCCTAGCTGCCTGAACGTGGTGAGTTGGGATCGATGCAAAAGTATTGAAAATTTGTGAATCAATTTGGGCAATCGTTCAGTCAATCCATAAAACACATCAATGGTGACTGTGTTGCGTGTGGTCTGGTCATTGTTGCGCATAGTTAGTGTGTTGCTCAGTAGCTGGAGTGATCTGTTGATCAGAGGTTGTCATTGATGTCCACCCAAACAACACCAAGGGCTACCCCGATCTTGCAAGGGCATTTTGACTTGACAACTCATATTATTTTGCATCAAAGTTCTTCTCGATGGATTCTACTCATCGAGATGTTTCTGTTGATATATGGTACACCTCTCAGTTCTTCACGGTTTGAGAGTTATTTGCGTTTGAAGTCAGAAACCCCCATTAGTGGGTTAAAACCCCAGGGGTTGAGACATCACCTTATTCTCCAATGATTGTCAATACATGACAGGGATTCTCACTGTAATCTCACCTCGTATAAGTTGAATAAATTGAAAAATCCAAAGATAGTAAACCAATCATTGACTTCACACTCAGGTAGGAATCAAGATCATATGCCCTAAGCCAATCATTGGTTTGCTTGCAATTAACATGAAAATTAAGAAGAATTATTAAAGATATGTCACTAATAATAAATAAATAAATAAATAAAATAATTTAAGTCAATAAATATTAATGCAAATATTAGGAGGAATATTAAAGTGATCCAATTACCTTAAAACAAAAGATATATATTTTAAAATATTTAACATTCTAAATATATTATGCATTACTCCTCGAACGTACATTAAGAAGCCCCTCCTTAACACCCGAAGATCAAATGATAAATATTGTTAGAAAAGTATGGGGTGTCTCCTATGATTAAGGAGCCCTATCCAACGGCTAAGTGAGAACCTCATACTATATAGATGTGTGAAACCTTGGCATAGATGTAATGAGGAACTAAATGCATAATCTCTGAAATCTCGGGACTGCCCTAAAAAAAAAAAAGATCAAAAATTTTGTTAGGGCTCAATTTGTTACAAGTCTATCAAATGTTAGCGGATTTTTTGTCAAGGTCTATCAAATATCACCGAAGTATTTGGCAGGGAAGCAAGGTCCTATTTTGCTGCAGGTATATCAAAGGTTAGCAAGGTAGCAAGGTTCTGTTATGTTGCAAGTCTATCAAAAGTCTAATCAGCAAAAGATTAGCGAAGATTTGGGCAAGGTAGTGAAGTCTTAGTCCAGGGCTATATCACAGAAGTTCCAAGCATCAGAAATATTGGTCAAGGAATTACAAGTCCGAGATCTCAGTCCAAGGATTACCGCCTCCATTCAAGGTCAAGGTTTCGGAACCCCACTCAAATCTACCAAAGAAAAGCAAGGAAATATCTTGATGATCTGCAATCTCGGTTAAGACTCTCAGCCCTACCGTTCAACAACAAGCCTTGGTCTTTGTTCCTTATTCAAAAACATCACAGGCCTGAACAATGTTGAATAATATTTAGCATTTTGTGAAAGGGACGAAATGTAGACCTGTAATCAAGCAAAGATAAAGGTATGCATAATTCAAATTCCCTTCATCTGTGTTAAGAATGTACTTTAATAATTGTTGACTGCACTGTACCATGTATTAGACTAGTTTTCAATCTTGCATAACTGCCTTGTCATAACTGTAACTAGAGTTGTGTCTAGCTAGGGTAAGTTTTGTCCTATGTATGTCTAAGTCAATATTCATCTCTTGTATAGTCTTGTATAAAATATGGTTTTGTATAAAGGTTGGGTATGTTTAAGTAGAGTCTGAGCTTGTGTTCAAAGTTTGGCAGCTGCTGTAACAAGTCAACTAAAATCACAAACAACAAGCACATTTCAAGTACACATTGTATTCATTTGATTTTTATTTATTTATTATTATGTGCTTACATGTGTGTTTGTAGGCAGAGGTAAGTTAAAGGGTTGTTGTGTTTATTTGTTTTGCTTTGGGATTGCATTTCGTTGGGCAATTTGCATGTAGGTAGAAGAAGACTCAAGGACAACATCAAGCGAGCATTCAAGAGCTGAAGTATCAAATCAAAGGAAGCATTGTAGCGGGACATCCTTTGAAGACATGAGAGCCATGTGTATATTGTGAAGAAGTATCAAGGCCAAGACTCATCATTGTAAAGTTGTAAAAGAGTCATTTGTAAAAGTGTCATCATTGGAAGAGCCATTATTGTGAAAGAGTCAATCTGCCTAGAGTCGAAAAGGCAATATTGGGAGGTATACGAGTCTCTGTTGGGATGATGTCATGGTTGGGTTGCAGGTCATAGTGTGATTAGGTGTTCGGTCAAAATCATTGTAAATCATATTGTATCGTGGACCATTGTCCCTGGTATGGGAATCCACACTCTTGTCTCATTTCAATCATTATATGGTGGCAGGGAGGTGCTAGGCAAGTGCATGAAGTCGCCTACAGGGTGGAGTATGTGAACACTTCAGGGTGGTAGGTTGGTCTAGGGTGTTGGGGCATCCATTCAGTTGATTACTGAAGAAACCAGGGCGTTGGGGCGTCCTTCCAATGGGAGTTGGAGAAGAATGTTTTTCTAGAATTCTAGGAAGTTGTTGCTTTTATTTCAGTTGGGGCTGAAGATTAAAGAATTTATTAGAAAAGCGTTCGGTGGTTTTTGACCCTGACGAGGTTTTCCACCTAAAATTCTTCTACCCACTATGTTCTTTTATTTACTGTCATTACTACATAAACATTAATAATAATTGAAGATTAACTAATGCTCTGAAAAGATTTAAAAGTGCTAATTGCTAAGGAATATTGATTCACCCCCCTCTCAGTATTTCCAACATGATCTGTAGTAGAATGGAGTGCACGTTGAACGACACGGAGTCTGTAATCTCCAGTCAGCCTGTTGGGCAGTTGTGCGCTCATGAGATGATGCCTTAAGTGCGTACCTTCATAGAGTGGCCACGATTAGAATACCTATATGCTCTATGAGCAGAGAGCAAGATGACCTGTGCATTCTTTGTGAAAAATTTTGAATCTAATAAACCAGAAATCCTATTACAGTAAACTGATTTGCATTACCTACTTGTATTCTTTATTTTAGCAAGTTACTTTCAAAAAATATTAATGCAAATACACTGCAGCCTACACCAATATACAGATCAAGTACTGAAAAATAAATGAGACAACCATACAAAGGACACACTTATTTTTGGACTAAACGTCCCCGGAAAAACCGAATGTGGGAAAATTGGTGCAGCAGCTCGAAGGGTTTATTATTATTAAGTAGCAGTTCTGAATACAACTACGGATGCCCTCTTGGCAATTCAATTACAGAGAAAAATACACTGGCAGAAACCTTATTGAGATTACCTCACTGCATCTGGCAAATCCCTCTAATCCGGCAACTGAACTGACTATCCCTGGCTACAACTGTGTGGGCCTACGTGGAGCTTTCTGAGGCTCTGCGTCAACTCTGTGTTGGGTCTCACTGCCTCCTGGAGCTCTGACATCAACCTTCCCAGTTGATTCGACTGCTCCCCGACAAGTTTCAGATTTCTACAGGACGACAACTATTCCTCTGTGCTGGCCCTTTTGGCACTGCGTCAAGCACCGTGTGGGCCCTTTTGGCCTAGCATCAGTCCTCCCTTGGTCTGTGTTGCATCCTCTGGTGTATCGCTGCCTCTCTGCTAAGTATTTGGGGTTTCGAAAAAGATCCTCCAACCCAACTATCCCTACCCCTCAATTGCAAGATCTCCCCAATCGATTTTCCTCCTGAAAACTTCTCACCTCAGAAAATCGATTTCCTCAATCTCTTTGTGTGTGTTCTCCAACTGACCCCAAGCCTTCCTTTATACTTTTCTTGTTGAGAAATCAACGGCCGTAATCTAATCTCCAATCAACGGCTAAGTTTAAATTAGACTTGGTCCTCATCACTTAAAAGCTTATCACCCATATTTTGATTAATACTCATTAATATTTTAATTCCTTAGTTTAGACTTAGGAACCCCATTAAATATATTAGTTATTTTAATATAATACAAGCCGGGTGGAATTTCACCAAAAGATTTATGGGTCTTGGAGATCTCATGTGTTATAGCCCCTCCACGTAATTTTGGAGCTAGAGCATATCTAATGCTACCCAAAAATCAACATTCTTGAGGACTAAGAGCGATGACAAGAGAAGCAATTAACCGAGATCCAAGACAGGGAATTAATCTCTGAATATATACCCATTGTTGCTGAGCTGGCGTTGTTCATCAAATCATCGGATATACCCAAAGATGTGGTGGAAGTATTTACCAAGTTCCAAACTGTGATCTTCTGCCCTTAAGCTTGTGTTTTCATGACTATATGCAAGTAATTTCACTACTGTTATAATTTTATGTTATAAAAGATGCACAATTTAGTGATATATGGGTCATATCTGTGTTGGGTGTCTTGTTGAATGTTCTAAAATTGATGTATTTCTACCTAAGGGCAATCATCTGGGTTGTGTACTTCTCATCTGAAGTCAAATTGAATTAAGTACAACATACCATATACCCTCTGCTTGTAAAAATTCCACAGAAGATAAAATTTATTTCCCAAGTTTTCTCGAGAGATTTGTGCAGCTAGCCCTGTAACTTCCTATGTTAGTAATGTTGCTAAGGTGTTTGAGTCTAAGTTAGCTAAGTATGGTGTCACTAGTATTATTTACGTATGATGTTAGGTTTGAATGCAAGAACAATATAACGCTATTTTTAAGGAGAGCATGATGTCTTAGTCATGGTTTAATGAGCAAAAAATTTATATGGTCGTGGCTTTAATTGGTGTCATTTTGATGACGTTATGCCAATAATGGAGCTTTTAAAACACCTCTTAAATCAATACAGCAGTGCCTTAGTGGACTGCAATTTGAACCAAAAACCCAAATTGATCAACAAACCTCTCTCAAGAGAGGCCTATGCCACTCTTAAGAAAGAACAGCCAAAAGACGTGCAGAAGGGGCAGGAAATAGGACACAAAATTTTTGCACTCGGGACAAATTTGAAACACATGAAGGTCAAATGGAAAGTCCTTTTCAGATTAGATGAACTAGATGCACTCATTTCCAAAGTGAGCCAATTAGAAGGGAAGAAACTAATTTGGGCTCTTAAACCAGCTATGTGTGGTTTCATATAGCCCAAGTTCTTGGAAGAACCTTGTGAAGGGGTTAGACTTCCAGTTGCATCTTGTCTCGGTAACATCATGAAACTAATTGCCCCTACAGCCCCTTACAATGATGATGTTATGAGAAGAGTTTCCAGACTAATGATAGAAACTTTCCAAGACTTGGACAACAGTGCAGGCTCTACCTTTGGGAAGAAGCTTGAGATTTTAGGAGTTATGGCCATGACTAGGACTTATGAAATCATCTTCGATCTTGAGTGTTATGGTTTGACCCTGCAGATGTTCTAGTTCTTCTTCAACATTAGGAAAAAACATTCTGACACAATCATAGCACACATGCAGTCCATCTTATCATCATGTATGAGAGGTCGTGATGCCATTTGTCGAGAGTTGCAGACTCAATTGTTGTCCGTCTGAAGGAGAAAGCAGTTGGCCTCACCTGCTGCTTATGAGCTAGCCAAAAGGTTGGTTGAGCAAAACATCGGGTTGTTCAGGAGACATTTGACCAGGGAAGAGCTACTCAAGTTTGGTGGATCATGCAGCAAGAATGAGCTGAGGAGGAAGGGACTTTGCTTCATCTGCAAAGGACCTTGGGAACCTGACCACTCATGCTTAAGTGATGCTGAGGAGATGACAGAGGTAGAGCAGGAGGAGATTCCTTCTGACTTTTAGGGTGAGGATTCTTCTTTGGACGATTCCATGGGTTCATACGGTGATACCTCTAAGGAGCACGAGCAGTCATGTGGAGTTGATGATAGTAGCCCAGATATTCATCCATGTGTGGTAGAGGAGTATGATGAGCAGTCGATTGTTCCCACGAGGGAAGGTGATCCGGGAGCAGAAGAGTGACTGATGATTCAGCATAGAGAGCGCGTAGAGGAGCATGAGACAATTGTTACACACAGTTTGAGGGATGGGCCATTTTTGGAGTGTCAACCAGTGGCTCATGTTGAGCCCGTGATGGAGGATGAGCAGACACCCTTGGGGCCAGCCATTGGAGTGGAGTAGACAGATGTGCAGGCAGCATCCAGAGAGGTCGTATTTGCAGACACTTGTCCTCAGGAGATGTTGGAGATTGACAAGGTAGTCTTGCAGGACGCTAGTAGGCGGCAGGAGTTGTTGGAGATGGTGGTGCATCCATCTTTGGGCCGACCCACTAATGAGGTGTGGGTAGATGCACAGACAGTTGGAAGAGCTGCAGGACTTTCAGGGAGCAACCCTCTCTAGGAGTATATAGATAGGGATTGCAGCACAGTTTGCCCCATTTTTCCCCTTAGAGGGAGAGAGGTAGGATTTCTTGGACGTGTTTTGATTGTCCAAGTAGAGCATCAAGAGTTGAGCATGGACAAGTATCAGCATAGCAGATGTATTCCTTGCACAGGACTCCATGCATTAGATTGGCAAGAGATCATGAGTTGGTACCCTATTGATAGAGTATCATTTTTAGTCAAAAGCATTGTATTGATGGAGCCCTTAAAGGTGGGGGATAACACATGCTTCAGTTGGTAGCAGGATGCAGGCTTGCCATTCATAAGTATTTCAGCACGGCATCAACATGATGAGATTGACCTTGATCTATGCCAAGGGTTGGACTGGAGAGAGGTGATGAGTCGGTACACGGTGGATGGAGCAACATTCACAACCCGAGTTATATCACAGCAAGAGTCATGGAGCATTGATGCTCCTTCTTGGTGGCATTATGATCCAGGAGGATATGTTGATGACAAGTTTTGTCGAAGATTGGTCTGGGATCCGAGCATTGAGGAGTCTGTTCATAGTGGGTTGACACAGGAGCAGACCATCACCCAGTGGTTCGTATGCAATCTTGGCGTTGGGTCTCAGTTGCATAGGGCCACCAGATTGGTCCACAGATTTGGATTGCTTGAGGGCAAGCAATCTTGGGGTGGGAGGACTGTCATGTCCCCATTTTTATTCTTCTTCATAGTACAGCTAGGGTGGATTTCCAGGGCAGGAGATGGCTAGGTAAGTGGAGCAGGTTTATGCTATCAAGGGTCTCGATGGAGTTTGAGGAGTTTTTATGGGATTTGATGGCATTCACTTGGCATATTCCATCATTTGCACAGTTTACCTTTCGTTCTGTCGCATTCCGACAACTTTCAGAAATCAGCGTTATTATTGGGCATAACTTAATTAATTATGCTCCAGGTGGCATTCCGGGGAGATTAATTGATGGAACACCTCAACGTTATAGTTTGTTGGAACCGCAATGAGAAGATCTACATGATGGGATACTAAGAAGAGACTTCCAGTGGTCGAAGAAAGTATGGTGGGCGACTTTCCATTTTCCTTAGTTAAAAATGACTTTAATTAGTCATTTAATTAAGGAAAAATAATTAATTGGCGAAAAAGGGCCAAAAGTGACTTGAGCGAAATAAAAATAAAATTAAAAGGTCACTAGATAAAGCCAATGGAGGACCTTCTAGAATAATAATAAAATAAGATGCTTCTAGAGGCTTGGAGATTTATCCATCAGATCTATAAAAGAGGAGAAGATCATTTGGAGGACATCTTAGATTTGTGTATTGTCTTTGTGGAGAGGTTTGACAACATGGTTCTCTACTTCAGTAGTAGCCCCAAAAAAGAAAACCCTTGGGTGATTCAGTGAGAGTGGGCGAGCACCCATCTCTTCCCTTAGTGGATCCATTCAGGGTTCACAAGGTGCAATTTGTTGATTTTCAGTTTGTTTTGGACACCTGTTGCAATATTGGAGCAAATTTCTTTAGTGGCCATACTCTCATCCATTTTCCAGCTTTCTATGTACTCTTTATTTTTAACAAAATAAGGCTGAGGATTCTACATATATTTCTTGTACATTTTTAGTTGCAGTTTATGCTTCTTGGTTTTGCTGTTAATTTCGTGGTGAAAATCTATGCAGATTGTTTATGGCATTGACGACTTAAATTTCCGAAGTTATTTTTCTACAATTTTTTGCTTGTTCCAAATTTCTTTCATTTGGGACATTACAAGACACCAGATATAGGCACTATGCTGGGGGAAAACCCCCCTTGAGGGGAAAACCCAGTCAAAATTCTCTTTCTTTAAATAGTATTCTTCGATACCCTTCACCCTAGACAAAGACCAAACCTTCCCTTCACACCAAGTCAGCCTCGTAGATCTTCGACATCTTTTCCAACAACTTTGACAATGTAGCAACTTATGGCATCAGGCAACTTCTAGCTTCAGTGGAACTAGGAAGACTTTGATCTCCCAAACTATGGCGCAAAACAGAGAAAGAGAGGCACCAAAATTTCATTTTTCTTCTTCTCCTTAGACTCCACCCAACTCGCACTTCCTTTGGCTTCCTTAGACCCACTTTGCACTTCTTGGACTTCCATAGAGATATCGAACTAGCTTGAGATGAGACACTCCAAATGAATTCGACTTGCTTCTATTTATAGGCTTCAAGGGAGGTTGAATTGATGTCCTTATGTCGACTTGATCTCTTCTAGGCCAACTTGATGTGGAGGATACATAAATTATATTTTACTCAATACTAAATCTTTTTACATGATTCAAAAGCCCAAGAAGGGTCTCTTTAAAAGTACAATGACTCTATTTACTCAGAATAAATCCTAGGAGTCCTCAATGGGGACTTTGACCTAGAACGTGGTGACCCAAGCATGAAACTCATGCTTTAATAAGTCACAATAATAATAATAATAATAAAATATTTTCTTTATTCTTTTGACAAGTACATTACCAGATGACTCAAATGCATTTAATGAAGAACGAACCTAATTACATTTTCCAACAAAATGGGCCATGAATTACGAATGGGGCTTAATTTAGTCTCCAAATCTAACTTCTCAACACTCAACATTGTAGTGCAGACCTTCTCATATCCAGGGCTCTTGTATCCTTTTGGAGCTTCATTCACTGCTTTGATCATCTTTGTCTAGTAACGAGATTGCACAAAGTTAAATGGAAGGCCATTTGCATAAATTCATTGACCGATAGTTGCATCTGCCTTCTCTCGACCATCATTATTAAAACTATTTTCCAGTGGTCCCAAATATGACTGCTTTGAACTAGGGTTGTCAATTCCATAAGAGAGAAGTGGAAGCTTTGATGGAGATGTTCCCAACCATTTTGGTTGTTTGAATTAATAGGCAGGATTTGCCTCATTTTCTTTAGGATCTGCTTCATCTTCTTCTTTATGATATTTTGCAAATTTTTCCTTGCTTAAACCTTTTCCATATGTCCCATCTGCCTTAGGTGCACCAGTGCATATTCGAATGCCATTGCCTTTTAACCCAAGTAAAAGGCCATTTGCATAAATGCATTGACCTATAGTTGCATCTGCCTTCTCTCAACCATCATTATTAAAACTATTTTCTAGCGGTCCCAAATTAGACTGCTTTGAACTAGGGTTATCAATTCCATAAAAGGGTAGTGGAAGCTTTGATGAAGATGTTCCCAACCTTCTTGGTTGTTTGAATTAAGAGGCAAGATTTGCCTCATTTGCTTTAGGATCTATCTCGTCTTCTTCTTTATGATATTGTGCAAGTTTTTCCTTGCTTAAACCTTTTCCATCTATCCCATCTGCATTAGGTGTGCCAATGCATATTCGAATGTCATTGCCTTTTAACCCAAGTAAATGTGCTTTAACCCGGATGTATGATCCCTTAAACTCCATTTTACAGTCACTGCAAACGCATGCTAATGATCCCCCTCCTTGGATCTTCCCAACAACAGTTACATATTTCCAAAGTGGTAACTTTGGATCAACTTTTGGGGTAGATTCAATTTCATGTTCCTATGTCTCAAACTCATGAATGGCTAAACTTGAAGTTGCAATGATGATGATGCAAAAAGAATTATGAAACTGCAAAATAAAATTAAAAATTTTCTTCAGAATAGAAGGAAATAATATTAAATAGTCTCCATTCCAAATATTAGACTTTAGTCTGTTGTGCACAAAAGTTGATGGCAAAAACACAGGAGTCATCTAAACCACCACTATTTAGTATTTCAATTTTCTATGAAGTAGTTTAATACAGGGAGGTGGAGGCAAGGAATGGCTCATGTCTCTATGGAAATTACCGCTTAAAGAGGCTATTGAGGCTCTTTGCACCATGCCAAGAATAGGTCCAAAGGTTGCATCTTGTGTTGCACCTTTTTGTTCTATCCCTAGATCAACACCACACCATTCCTATTGATACACATGTATGGCAGGTGAGATGTTTTCTTATGTTAAGATTCACAGTCTATGAGGAAAATTATTGAAATCAATCCTTACTTGGTACAATGGCAAGGGCTACAACTGATTGCCAATTCTAACATAGAAACCTTTAACTTGGGCATTAAGGTATGCTTTCAGCCTTCAAGCAACAGATAAGTTCACAATGCACATTATTTGTTTTTTTGTTTATTGAAGGAATGGTTTCTTTCTCAAGGATACAATTTTTTATTTAGAAATTAGTAACGACTATTTAGTATTTACAAGTGTTAGGTCCTAAATTTCATTGTCTTATTTATTAGAGCCTAGAGGTCTCCTTCATGCTTCTATGTAGGTGTTGAAACTTGAAAGCCTGAATAGATTTTCTAAAGTACTAAATTACTATTTGAGGTATTTTAATTTTCCTAGCTAATAATGGGAAATGAGGAAGTGAAGACAAAGATAAATGGTAACTCATCTCAATTAAATTCCCCTCTAGCACTGCCTTATTAAATTTTCCTTTGTCACTATCACCTGTGGTCACTGGTTATTTGAATTTCAATTTTCCCTCTGGCTCCAAGTTTCCAAATCGAATGGCGGCTTGGTGGCTCCAAGACTCCGGCCTATCAAGCTCCAAACTTATCTCTTGGCGGCTCTAAGCTTAAGCCTTATCTCCCTCCGACTCCAAGCTTATCTCTCCTAGCTATCGGAAAGATTAACTATGTTCGGTCTTCAATAGTGTACTTGAGTCATTATGTAATGTACTTGTCAAAAGAATAAAGAAAAGAATTTTTATTATTATTATTGTGACTTATTAAAGAATGTGTTTCATGCTTGGGTCACCATGTTTTAGGTCAAAGTCCCCATTGAGGACTTCTAAGATTTATTCTGAGTCTATAGAATTATAGTACATTTAAAGAGACCCTTCTTGGGCTTTTGAATCAAGTAAAAAGGTTAAGTATTGAGTTAAATATGAATTATGTAACCTCCACACCATATTAGCCTAAGACCCTATTCGACCCCACAAGAAGACTATAAAAGGAAGGACATCGAATTCATTTGGAGCATCACTTCTCATCAAGTTCGAATTCTCTCTACTAGGCAGAAGTGCGCAAATCTTGTTGCTAGGTAGAAGTGCGAAGTGGATAGCTGGGAAAGTCTGTTACCGAGAAGCCGACATGAATACCGAGTTTGGGTCAGTCTAATGAGTCAAAGAAAATCAAAATTTTGGTGGTGGTCTCTCTCTATTTCGTGCTCTGGATTGGCAGATCGAAGTCTTCCAAGTTGGATTGTAGCCAGAAGCTATTAGTTGCTACAAGTTGTTGCATAGTCAAACTTGTTGGGAAGAGGTCAATCTTCTGGAGGCTGACTTGGTTGTGGAGGGAAGGTCTGGTCAAGGTCTAGGGTGAAGAGTCTCAAAGAATACTATTGAAAAGAAGAATTACTTTGACTGGGTTTCATTGAAGAATCTAGGGCAGTTAGAGTTAATAAGATTCTTCTTGCATAATAACTATTTGTGAGGTATTCAACTTTACTTCTTAGCACAATCTTCACTTGTTATTATTATTAGAGTGTGCCTTCTTCGTTCATCAAATAGCTACCAAAACAAAGAGACAAGAACACACGATGTTGGCTTTCTACCGGGGCCAAAACCTCTCTCTCTTGGAGAGGAAAACCTGCACAAAATTCTTCTTATAGAGATTCCAATTAACGAATACCAAGACCACGACCCTTGACGTATTATGCCACTCCAAGACCAAGACACCAGTCCTCTTCTTTGCCAATATTGAGATCATCATCATTGCTGCACCATTGAGGCCATCACTACTGCAACACTGAGATATTCATTCATGTTGCACTATGATTGCTCCATCATCAAGATCTTCATCATTGTTGCATCATGATTGTTCCTTCATTGAGATATTGTTGCACCAATGCTTCACCTTCACCGAGAACTTTATCAAACCAATGAGATCTCCATTTAGAGGTATATATGTATGACAGTTGTACCAAAGTCTTCATCTTCATTAGGATCATGACTGATATCATGATTACAGTGATGTTGAGGACATGATTGTGTCTATGATATATGCTTCACCGAGATCCTTCCTCTAACATGAATGCCGAGACTATTACTGTGATCTTAATCGAGACTATAACCATGCTTTCCTTGCACTGAGATTTGTCATAACTATGCCGGGACTGTATCACTGTGACCCAGTAACTAGGCCGAGACTGCAAAGATATATGCGAGGACTTCATTCAAATTATCACCGAGACTACACCTCATTGTACCATCCGAAGTCACAGAGTAATCCGTGATTTTGTCCTTGTTGTACCATCCGAAAATTACAGAGAGAATTTGAGTTTTCCCCGCACTTTTGTGTTGACCCTAACTAGGTATATATAGTGGTTAGTCCTCCATAATTAGTAGACGTGTCAATGAACCGATGTGTCTCCTTTTTGAGCCGACTTGACATTTATATTCATTTGCAGCCCAACATGACTGTGTTTTACATCATTTAGATTGTTGCCTTCTTCAAGAAGATTGTGCTTGTCTTGGAGGGTTGATCTAAACTCTAGGTTGACTCATATACATTACATATATGCTCAAGAAGAGTTCTTTGACTCTTTGGCTTTCCTATAGCACTTCAACGTGTGCTGGACCTATGTAATGAGCAAGAAACTCATTTTATAATTTTACAAAAATAATATTTCTTTTCTTTTACAAGTACAAAGATCAAAATTACATTTATGAAGGCCAAACCTAGTCACACTTTCCTCAACACTCCCTCTTAACTAGGGAGGTATTCATAATGGTACTTGGTCATTCTCAAACTTAAGAATTTCTCATAAGCAGAATCAGATTGATAATCCCATCTGTATAACATCATATCAACCAGCATTGTTACAGTGCAAGGCCTTGAGTAAACACTCCATCTCTCCACGAGATCATGAGCTACAACACTGGTGAGACCAATGACTATAGACACCTTCATCATTGTCTCTTGAGGTACATACCCACCCAAGTGTTCACTGAGTATGACCTTCAAGGACTATTCTTATCTTGGGTTCCCAACCCTCAAAGAATATTGGTTCTCTTGCCTACTCTTATTTTGGATGCCCTACACATCCTCAAAGAGCATCGAATGCCATATGATTACCCAATCCTCCATTCTTTCTTCCCAAGTGAAGACAAGAATGTTATGTCTATATCTCCCTCTTAATTAGGGAGGATACATCCATCATGTGTCCACATTTCTCTTCATGGCCTTCACAAAGACTTACAGTTGTTAGTCCTAGTCTAGTGCATGACACATGAAATAGAAGAACACAATTGTCACTCCTTTTTAATCAAGGGTGACTCAATCCAAGCTCCCTCTTGATCAGGGACCTGTCAAAGCTCCCTCTTAACTAGGGACTCTCCTTTTTCATCAGTTGCTTCTTCTTCGGGGGTCCTTCAGCTGCTTGATCATTTTCTTTCCTTGATGTCATGAAATTTAGTCAAGCTTCTTCCTTGTAGGGCATAGGACATCGATCACTTTCCTTCTTGGTTCGTCCTGTCATTCTTTTCTTCCTGGAAAGTGGCCTTCTTGGTATATATCTGGAACCTTCTTCATATGGCTACTTCTTTCTCGTCATGCTTCTTTCGTGAATTTTCATCCACCACATGAATGCTAGTTGTACTTGCACATACAATTCTTGTTCCAGTAGCCCTGCATGAACTCATCCAAATATTATTCAAGGGATCAAAACATAACATTAAATCAAATAGTACCTTTTGAGAATGCTCTTCATCATGACATCTTCTTATAGGTATCAACATCCTTCATACATGTTGACACATCTCCTAAAGATATCCTATTGAAATTTCTAAGTATTACCCGCTAGAAATTTTTCCTATATTCTTTGGTTTATTTCTCCTACTTGTTAATTACGAACAAGTTATTTAACCATATAAATACCGAAATAAACACAATACAATCTCAACCATCTACAGACCAACAGCTGAAAGAAATAACAAACACACAAGTGACGTTGTTATTTTTGGACAACTCGTCCCGAGAAAAACCCAACATGGGAAAACAGTGCAACAATTATGAGGGTTATTTTATTATGCAGTTTTTTTTAGTACAACTAGGTGCCAAACAGGCTCACCCAACGGAGAAAATAATCTGGCAATAATACCTTTCTATTCGGAAGCAGATATTCGAAAAGTCTGCCACACGAAACCCTCTCCAGCACAATTTGAATCTCAGCGTCAGCCCTCCTAGCCTCAGCGTCAGCCCAGAACCCACTGCGTCAGCCCTCTGAGGCACTGCGCAACATCTATGGCCCTCTGCGTCACTCCTGCAACCTTTGCATGGATGACGTAGGCCCTTTTGACCTCTACACAATCCCTTCTGCCTCTGTGTGGCTGCCTCTGGCTTAACGTCTGCCTATCTCTGCTTTTGCATTGATCTCTCGGCACTATCTCTGCCTCTCTACCTCGTACTAACTACCCCTCGCTGTAACTGATCACTGATTTGATTTCTCTTAGCAAACCCCACTCTAGAAAATTGAATGATTGATCACTCTGGTGTGTTCTCCAACTGACCCTCAAGCCTCCTCTTATACTTTTCCTATTGGTCCTTCAACAGCCGAGATTACATCTCTAATCAATGGCTAAGATTAGGTTTGGCTTGATCCATGTCATTTAGAACCTTCTAACCCAGTTTTATATTAATACCCATTAATATTCTATTTTTCCTAAGTTTAGACTTAGGAACTCCATTAAAAATATTAATTATTTTAATATCTCCTTAATCGGGTAGAATTTGCCCAAACCATTTCTAGGTCTTGGAGATCTCATGCGCTTTAGCCTCTCCACCAATTTTCATGGCTAGAGCACATCCGATGATACCCGAAATCAACACTCCCTCTTAGCGAGGATTGTGCTCTAGTAATACTCCACACTGAGCATCACTCTGATTATATGGCACCATTACCTGTGGTAATGCTAGGCCTCCCCGCCCAACATCCTCTGCACTATTGCATCTTGTACTACTTCCCATGGCCCTGCCACTACCACTGCTACATCCGTATGGCAGCTCCTTCTGCATCTGTGTTGTTGCTAGTCCTTTCTCCCAACATTGCATCTGCACTGCAACCCCCTCTCATCACGCTGCATCGTGCTACTGCTAGTAGCTACTGCACTACAACTCAGTTACTAAGAAGTAAGTAACTGATCCACCCAACTACTGACATCCCTATCAGGCTAGAAACACTCCCGATGTTGAAGCTCTCTCTATCGCTATCATGTGCTCCCTCTGTTGCCTCTGCGTTGCTGCAACAACTCCCTGCCTCTCGCACTGCTGCAAACCTCACTATGCCATAGTGCACTGTCGTAACCTCCTTTGCGCCTCTCGCACTGCTGCAACCCTCTCTATGTTGCCAAGGACTACTGCATTATAGCACTCTCTGCCCCTTCATCCGCATCTGTTTCTACTAACATCCACCATCATGCTACTATCACTTAAGGGCTTCCGTAGCCAGGTATAATCCAAGAGTTTGGGTACCTAAAGGATCCTACCCCTCATCGCCTGTAGTCTTCTTGACTACAGCTTGATGTTTCCCCACCTCTTCTCTAGAAGTAGATGAGCACTCATGGCACAATCGTCATCCTCCTCTACCTCCTTTTCCGCCTTCCCTGGCGCTGCCTTGGAGTCAGACGCCTCTCCCTTAGTCTTCTTCCTCGGATACTAGTTCGCATAATGCCCACATTCCCCACAGTTCAAGCACTTTATCTTGGAGAGGTCCTTTTTCTTCCTCTTCTCCTACTTTTCCGCATATGCCAGAGCTGCATCCTCTTCCTCTTCCTTCTTGGTCTAGACTCCTTTGTTGCTACTTCATGTCTTGGACAACCGTCTGATCTTGTCTTGGCAAAGAGCTGCCCACAATTCTTCCCAATCTGGAAGATTTGCCCTGCCTAGAATGCTCTGGACAAATATCTCCCACTCCTCGGAGACTACGTTTAGGGCAGTCCTCACCATCAACTCCTGATCTTGCGTAGCCCCTATGGAATTCAGTTGGTCCTGGATCTCCTTCAATCTACCAAGGAAGTGATCTATCTGCTCCCCCTTTTGCATCTGGTATGACCGCAGTTGATTCTTAAGTAACATCTTCCTCTACATGGAGGTATGTTGATACAACGTCTTCAAGGTGTCCCGCATTCCCTTCGTTGTTTCCTTCTCGGCAATATGCTGGACCACATGATCCTTGACCCCATCAAGGATTATGCATTTCGCCTTGGCCATTGCTTCCTCGTACTTTTCGTTGTCAGTTGGGTCAACTAGAATAGTCATTGTTCTCAAGGCGAAGGCCTTGATGCGATGTCTATCTAGAATGGACAGGACACAAAGTTGGACACACCGTCTAGCCTGTCCTGATCCCTCAATCTATTCATGGTCATCTCTCTGCTCTTCCTTCCAACTCCTCCGAGTCTCTACTTCCCTTTGTAAGTTCTCTCTTTGAATCCTTCTAAGTCTCTATTTCCTGTCTAGAAGTTCTCTGCTAGACTCCCTCTAAGTCTCAATTTCCACCCTAGAAATCCACCTGCCAACCGTCAAGTCGCACCTCTCCGATCTCCTATGCACCTGCAACACTGATCTCGATTTCTTGGCTAGAAATCCGCCTACGTAGCGACTCCCTCTACCTTGGTTTTGCCTTGTTAGGTACTATTCTGCCTCGACAGCAACAGCACCCCACTAGCTTCACTCCCCGCAATCTGCTCACGGCTTCCTATGCCCCAACAACTAAAGGACTGAGCCTCGAGGCTCTGCGCAATCCTAGAGCTGGCTAAAATGCACCCCTAGCCAACTGCGTCAACCCTCCTGGTCTCTGTGTGAGCCTTTTCTACCCTCCTCAGCCTCTGTGATGGCCTCTCTCTAGCCCGCGCTGATGACGCAGTCTCTCTGTGTCAAACCTTCTTTGTTGCTTTCTATAAGGAACAACTTTTGTCACTTGGGACAGTTGTTTCTATTGCAAATGCTTTGCTTCACCTGGTGCCTTCAACTCTCCTATGATCTGTAACCACACTCTAATACCATGTTGAAATTTCTAAGTATTACTCGTTAGAAATTTTATTTGTATTCTCTGGTTTATTTCTCCTACTTGTTAATTACAAACAAGTTATTTAACCATATAAATACCGAAATAAACACAATACAGTCTCAATCATCTACAAATCAACAGTTGAAAGAAATAGCAAACACACAAGTGACACCGTTATTTTTGGACAACTCATCCCTAGAAAAACCCAACTTGGGAAAACCGATGCAGCAATACTGAGGGTTATTTTATTATGCAGACTTTCTGAGTACAGTTGGGTGCCAAATTGGCTCACCTGACATAGAAAATAATATGGTAGTAATACCTCTCTATTCAGAAGCAGATATTCGCAAAGTCTGCCCCACGGAACCCTCTCCAGCACAATCTGAAGCTCAGCGTCAGGCCAGAACCCCCTGCGTCAGCCCTCTGAGGCACTGCGCAACCTCTACAGCCCTCTGCATCACTCCTGCAGCCTCTGCATGGATGACGCAGGCCCTTCCAGCCTCTGCACATTCCCTTCTGCCTCTGCGTGGCTCCCTCTGGCTCAATGTTTGCCTCTCTCTGCTTTTGCGTTGGTCTCTCGGCACTATCTCTACCTCTTTGCCTCATACTGACTGTCCCTCACTGCCACTGATCACTAATTTGATTTCTCTTAGCAAACCCCGCTCTAGAAAATCGAATCACTGATCACTCTCGTGTGTTCTCCAACTGACCCTCAAGCCTCCTCTTATACTTTTCCTGTTGGTCCTTCAACAGCCAAGATTACATCTCTAATCAACGGCCAAGATTAGATTTGACTTGATCCATGTCATTTAGAACTTTCTAACCCAGTTTTATATTAATAGCCATTAATATTTTATTTTTCTTAAGTTTAGACTTAGGAACTCCATTAAAAATATTAATTATTTTAATATCTCCTTAACTGGGTAGAATCTGCCCAAACGATTTCTGGGTCTTGGAGATCTCATGTGCTTTAGCCTCTCAACCAGTTTTCATGGCTAGAGCACATCCGATGCTATCCCAAATCAAAATATCCATTGTCAAGGGTCTCCAATTTTTGAGACTTCCATCACAGTCTTCATATCTTTTGTGGAGATTTCCTAGTCAAATCTTCTTCGTCCTTTGGATGTTGATTGCCTTCATCACGGTTGCATATCTCATGATCTCTTCCTTCCTCACACATTCCATTCCTAGGAGTTTTCAATCAAAGTTTCTTATTTGTAGCCAACCACCCTATACTTCATATGACGGCATATTATATTGATTTCATCTAGTGTGACTTATGCCTTCCTGTATCCTTTCAGAGGAGGAGATCCTTTTCCCTTGATCATGTTTCTCGAGGTAGAAGTAATGATCCATGTTACCTGCAACCATATGACATGATATTATAATATTAAACACAAGCATACATACCTCATTTGTTGGAAAATACTGAGAGGGGGGGGTGAATTAGTGTTTCTTAGCAATTAGCACTTTTAAATCTGTTTAGAGCATTAGTTAATCTTCAATTATTATTAATGTTTATGCAGTAATAACAGTGAATAAAATAACACAGGACGTACAAAAATTTTAGGTGGAAAACCCCCTCCTAGTCAAAAACCACCGAACATTTTTCTAATAAATTCTTTAATCTTCAGCCCCAACTGAAATGAAAGCAACACCTTCCTAGAATTCTAGAAAAGCATTCTTCTCCAGCTCCCAATGGAAGGACGCCCCAACACCCTGGTTTCCTCAATAATCAACTGAATGGATGCCCCAACACCCTAAACCAACCTACCACCTTTAAGTGTTCACAGGCTCCAACCTGTAGGCGACTTCATGCACCTGCCTAGCACCTCCCTACCACCCTATAATGACTGAAATGAGACAAAAGTGTGGATTCCTGTACCAAGGACAATGATCCACGATACAATATCATTTACAATGATTTTGACCGAACACCCAATCACACTATGACCTGCAACCCAACCATGGCATCATCCCAACAAAGACTCATATACCTCCCAACAATGGGTTTTCAACTCTAGGCAGATTGATTCTTTTACAATAATGACTCTTCCAATGATGACACTTTTACGAATGACTCTTTTACAACTTTACAATGATGACTCTTGGCCTTGATACTTCTTCACAATATGTAGATGGTTGTCATGTCTTCAAAGGATGTCTCGCTGCAATGCCTCCTTTGATTTGATACTTCAGCTCTTGAATTCTTGCTTGAAGTTTTACTTGAATCTGCTTCTACCTACATGCAAAATTTTCCCAACGAAACCAATCCCAAAACAAAACAAAATACCCTTCAACTTACCTCTGCTTGCAAAACACAGTGAGTGCATAGTAATGAATAAATACAAATTAAAATTACAATGCGTACCTGAAGTGTGCTTGTCACTTTTGTTGTTGACTTGTTGCAGCAGTAGAAAAAGACTCCCCCTCTTGATATAGGCCTGGGCTCTATGCAAGACTATATCCAAAACTGACCTAAAGATATATACAATAAAAACTGATGACAAACCCTAGACTTGTGATGGACCAAGTTCTAAGTACAACGGCAGAGACCATTCCATCAACTATGACAAGACAAGTAACATGAACTTACAACTGTTGGACATTTGGATAAACCAATGCTCCCCGTGCGTTTTGCGAGATGGACTAACAGCCTCTCGTGGATCCTTATCTCAGGCAATGCGATCATTGACTAACACCTGTGGGTTTTGGTCTAACAGCAATTGTGATTCCCAACAAGTGGTATCAAAGCGTAGGTCACAAGTTCGATACACACCCAGCTCGCGTTGGGGGCAGATTGTTGGACATTGGATAAACAAACGCTCCCTGTGTGTTTCGTGACATGGACTAACCGCCTCTCGTCGATCCTTATCTCAGACGATGCAATTGTTGACTAACACCTATGGGTTTTGGTCTAACAGCAACCGTGATTCCCAACAACAACATCATATAGATTTAGCAAACTTGGTGTAGCATCAAGAATATGTAGCATAAAATGTGTAGTATCAAGAATAGAACATCTGAAAAACTAATTGTGACATATAGAGACATAGAGATATAACCGAGACACTGTATATACTTACGTTGTCCTGCAAAAACATATGTCAGAGATGATACTCAAAATTCAAATGTAAACACTAATCATACATACCATGTTGTAGGAGACTTACCCTTGACTATTAATGTGTGGTCCTTCTTGCAGTGATCCTTGAATGCATGTTTTTACTTGCCTTCTAGGAGCTCGATATTGAATCTATTGTATCTATGTAATTTCGACTCTCCGCGATCCGAAATTTTGTCTTGTGGTAGCCCTCTAAGTCCTCTTTCCAACCTCGCAGGTCTAATCAAAATTGGATTCTTCAAGAAAGATTTATGTCCAATCTCCCACAATGACCTGATTATAGACTAGTTTAGTAGAGCGAACTTGTACAAAGTGCCACGTGTCACTGTAGCGACCTAAGGTCCTGAAAACACTACTAAACAAGCTACAGTCCGTCCTCTTTCCGTGACTATTTACGAAATTTGAATCCATTTCTCAGAGAGAAAGTTATGACGATTTTTCCAACGTCACTTGTTTGACATGGAATTCAGGAGCCTGCAAAAACCCTAACTTCCTCAGATCATATCTCCGAAAATATAGCGAACTAACATCTAAACTTCGGTCACGTGGTTCATCAACATTTCGGCTCAAATGGGTTTTAATTTCAGCTTCTGAAGCTTCACAGAAAAAGTTATAGCGAAAGCGCCATGATGACCTATTTTAAGCCACAAAATCCCTACAAGAGGAGGATATGAGGGTCATTATTTATATGAATGTCTTGAGTTGAGAGCGTCCTCAACAAGTGAACGTTGGAGGGATTTTAGGAGCAAAAAAATATTATTAATTATTGACTATTCATTTACCACAACCAATTATGAGTGCCATTCCACAACCCGATAGGGTTTTAGCCCACTAACTGGGGTTACTAACTTCAAACTCAAATAACTCCCAAACCGTGAAGAACTGGGAGGCGTACCATATATCAACGGAAACAACTCGACGAGTAGAATCCATCGAGGAGATCTTTGATGCAAAATAATATGAGTTGTCAAGTCAAAATGCCTTTGCAATATCAAGGTAGCCCTTGGTGCTGCTTGGGTTGACATCAATGACAACCACTAATCAACATCATTTTACCTTTACGTCATCTAGTCTTCCTCCAGCAACTTCCTTGATTGAAAAGGTCTTCAATCCCTTGATCTGCTTCATGTCATTATACCATCATCCCATGAATTCCATAAGCTGGAGTTCATGATGAAACACTTGTTTCCTCTCTAGGTTAGTGAACCCTACGATGAGGATTCCATCAAAGAATCTTGAGGATCTTGCATATCCTCATCTAGCAAATGTTTCCCTATTTGACTTGATGTATGATGAGCCTTGTCCTAAATGACTTCTTCTTTTCCTTCATGAGGTTCCCAAGAGCTATATCCTTCATGTTTGACTGCCATGGATTTTGTCCTTCATGATTCCCATGGTGATGTCACGAGCTCTTGTTTCTAACGCTTTCATGATGCCAAGGTGCATCTTATTATCATTGTCATATCTTATAACAGAAGCTTATGATAGGACCCTTTTGTGAGGGATACTATGTCAATCATAGTAGAGATCTGTTACTCCCTCTTTCCTTGGCCCTTTTCTTCGGCTTCCTTCATCTATTCGGTGATAGGAGCTTCCATAATCTTTCCATAATTTTAGCTATACTATTCTATCTTTTTTGAAGACCAAACTTCCCTTTCCTTTCTGCACATGATTTAGTCCTTTAACCTTCAATACTTTTTCCATCAACTTGTCTCCCTATTTAGTATAGAGACCATAAGTTGTCGAATGAGGTAACTTTCTTATCCCATGGATATTTGTTACCTTGATTATCTGTTAGTGCATTATAGATCAGTGACGGTTATCTCCCTTCCTAGATCTTGTAGATGAGACCTTATGAAGATACATTTACTTTCATGTAGATCAGATTTCATGTGACCTTCATTGCACCTTCAAAGAATGAGTTTATCATATACATCTCTTTGATGTCTCTAATGTTGCTATATGGGGGGATCTTTCGTAAGTATCCCTTTCCATGAATTCAGAGGAGACCTTTTGATATGTTCAATGACTTCAGCTACTTAGATGACTATGTCTATCCTCCTTCATGCAAGGAATCTTGATGACCCATCCAACCTATAGATGTCCTTGCAATAATGAAGTCATTTTACCAAACTTGATTATAGAATGAAAAGATACTTGATTGTGAAGATGAAAGCTTCACCTTGACTGCTTTGATGATGGTTGAAGAAGTTGTATTAGTACTTCTTCTTGAATGACCTTCTCTTGAATGAGAGAGTCTTTCCTCAACAGAAAAGGTTGCTCCTTTTGATGAGGATGATTTGTTGCTTCCTCGGGTGATCTTCTTCTAGCGCAAGGAGATAATCCTTGCTTAATTTTATAACCTTGGAGATGACAATTCCTTCTTGCCTTCAATATGCTTTGCCTTCTTTTGTAGTGTAGATCAAGACTGCTTCTAGGATTTCAGCCTGTTCCAAGATGATGTGATCTTTGTTTTGAGGTCATTTGATTTACCTTGATTTGTACACAACTTGAAGAGGGTCTTGGTGGCCTTTTGATGATGACTGTGGAGACAAATATTCTTGTTGTTGTAGACTGATTCTTGATTGTTGTTGTAGACTAATCCTTCAATCTTGACAAAGCTCTTCAACCTTGCTTTGATGCCCTTTTTGAAGACTGATCCTTGTATGGCCCTTTTTGTTGTCCTTCTTGAAGACTGATCCTTGTATGTCTCTTCTTGTATGTCTCTTTTTTCTTCCCTTCCTTTGACTTCAACACCTTAGCTCTGATACCATGTTGAAGAATCTAGGGCAATTAGAGTTAATGAGATTCTTCTTGCATGATAACTATTTGTGAGGTATTCAACTTTACTTCTTAGCACAATCTTCACTTGTTACTATTATTAGAGTGTGTCTTCTTAGTTCATCAAATAGCTATCAAAACAAAGAGACAAGAACACACGATGTTGGCTTTCCGCCAGGGCCAAACCTCTCCCTCTTGGAGAGGAAAACCCGCACAAAATTCTTCTTATAGAGATTCCAATTGACGAATACCAAGACCACGATCCTTGACCTATTATGCCACTTCAAGACCAAGACACCAATCCTCTTCTTTCTCATTCTTGAGATCATCATCACTGTTGCATCATGATTGTTCCTTCATTGAGATCTTGCTGCACCAATGCTTCACCTTCACCGAGAACTTTATCACACCAATGAGATCTCCATTTAGAGGTATATATGTATGACAGTTGTACCAAAGTCTTCATCTTCATTCGGATCATTATTGATATCATGATTACAATGATGCCGAGGACATGATTGTGTCTATGATAACTGATTCACCAAGATCCTTTCTCTAACATGAATGTCGAGACTATTACTGTCATCTTAACCGAGATTGTAACCATGTTTTCCTTGGATTGAGATTTGTCATAACTATGCCGAGACTATATCATCGTGACCCTATAACTAGGTTGAAACTTGAGACTACAGAGATTATGCAACGACTTCACTGTAATTATCACCAAGACTGCACCTCACTGTACCATCCGAAGTCACAGAGTAATCTGAGATTTTGTCCCTGTTGTACCATCCAAAAATTACAGAGAGAATCTAAGTTTTTCCTGCACTTTTGCGCTGACCTTAACTAGGCATATATAGTGGTTAGTCCTCCATAATTAGTAGACGTGTCAATGAACTGATGTGTCTCCTTTTTGAGCCGACTTGTCATTTATATTCATTTGCAGGCCGACATGACTGTGTTTTACAACGTTTAGCTTGCTTCCTTCTTCAAGAGGATTGTGCTTGTCTTGGAGCGTTGATCTAGACTCTAGGTTGACTCATATACATTACATATATGCTCAAGAAGAGCTCTTTGACTCTTTGACTTTCCTATAGCACTTCAACATGTGTTGGACCTATGTAATGAGCAAGAAACTCATTTTATAATTTTACAAAAATACTATTTCTTTTCTTTTACAAGTACAAAGATCAAAATTACATTTATGAAGACCGAACCTAGTTACACTTTCTTCAATAGGTTTTCCCCTCGAGGGGGGTTTTGCCCTGGCATGTGGCTACGTCTTGTGTTCATTGTTTTGTGTGTTGTTTCTTTTGGTAATTGCTTGATGAACTAAAGAAAGGAGATATAAAGAATCGTAATAATAAGAAACATCACAAGTAATTATCAAGATCAAGAAAACCTTTACTGCCTTTTTGATTTTACATCGTGGTATCATAGCTTTGGTGAAGAAAGAAGAAAAAGGCAGATCCATTCATAAGGACTATCTCAAGGAAGGAGTCTATCATATTCAAGGAAAATGTCTAACTCTATCAAGGGTGAGAACAAGCTTGAAGGAGCATCTAACTTCAGATCTTGGAAGAAAAGGATTGACCTAATCCTCGAGAAGAACAAGGTGCTAGATTTTGTAAAAGGAAATGTAAAGAAGCCTACAGAAGAAGCCAGTGATGCTGACAAAGAAAAATTCAGGGATTTATAATTGGTGGCTATAACTTTGATGGTAGAAGGGATAAAAGACAATCTTGTCCCATTCATAGCTAACATCGATCATTCTCAGGAGATGTATGAAGCCTTGTCGAAGTTGTTCACTATTAAGAACATTGGTCAAGTAGCAAGTTTGAAGAATGAGTTGAGGAATACGAAAATGACTAAAGAAGATATTGTGGCAACCTTCTTTGTGAAGATAGCCAAACTCAGGAATGATCTTTTGGCCATCGATGAGATTGTCTTTTGGCCATCGATGAGATTGTTTCAAACAAAGAATTGGTGATCATTTTTATATTAGGATTGCCACCCTCTTGGGGTGCATTTGCTTCAGGTCTCAACAGTTGGAAGGTAGCTTCCACCTTTGAAGAATTATGGACCACATGTAGTCAAGAAGAATTAAGGATCTCAATGGTTGTCAATCCTAAAGGAGTATCAAAGGCTTATGTTGTTCATCATAAAGGAAAGAGATCGAAGGGACCAAGAAAGAAAGTTGACATGTCTAGGATAGAGTGCTATCAATGTCATAAGAGAGGTCACTACAAGAGTGATTGTCCCTAGAATCCAAGGAATAAGAAGAGAGGAATAGATCAAGCCAATTTTGTTGAAGAAGGAGACTTAAAGAAAGTTAAGACTGAAGAATCCGACATTAGGGACATACACTATTAAGTCATTCGCTTTACATAACTTGTTTTATATGTTATAGAATTTATAGGTTTTTAACATATCTTTGGAAAAACATTTTTGTATTGCTTCAAGTTTGTAGGTTTCCCTCAAGCTTTGGAGGGAGCTCTCAACAACTCTCAAAGATAAGTGTCTCATGTCTTTTCATTTTTGGGTTCCTGTACTCATTTAGTTTTGATTATATTAAATACTAATCACCTTTCTCCCTCTGTTGTCTTGACTAGGGAAAACATTTGCAAGAAGGAGGACCTCTCAAGACAAGGTTGGTCAAGAAATAAAGGTATGCTTTGAATACACTGATTGAAAAAATTATTCACTTGATGATCTATTGCAAACTTTTTTATGACTAGCTATATTGAATCTTAGTGATTCTTGTTTGGGTGATTCATCTCTTGATAAATCTACCAACCCCACTCATATTCTTGATTAACTATGTAGAACCCTAGACAAGTTCTGGAAAACCCTAACCGAACGGTATGCTAATGTGAATGTCTGAAATCCTAAGCTACTTAGGATGATTATGGAATGCTAATTGAAGTTTTATTGATGATGACCTAAGTCACATGACATGAGACACGAAGGACACGTAAATACGAGTATTCGACACGAGACATAGTGACCCCAGAAACAGGATACGAGGGACACGTTTTATATATATATATATATTAAAAAAACACTGAAATATAGAGCCTGATCGATATTTTTTAGAAATTAGATCATCTACAGATATGAATCATGATGATATCTATTTAGTAATTTACTAGTTAGTTTATTAATTTACTACATCAATGATGTTCACAGTTCAATGTTCATTGTTCATGTTATTAACAATTGTTCAAACACATAAGAAAGTACTACCTAGAAATTTAGAAATATCATGATTGATAAAATAAAACTAGAGATTTAGAAGAACTTGTGAACTACACTCTCAATGTGAAGTTGTGAGCATTGCGCTCAAATCCAGCAGAATTCCTCACACTGCACAACAAATTCGATTTTCGCAGCGAGCAAACTCGACTTTGGTAGCAAACAATGACAAAAAAAAACCTAAAATGAACCATGTCGCAAGTTTTAAATGTCACTTTTCGTGGGACACGTGTCCTAAGAGCCAAAAATGTTAGGGCTCATTTTCACCATGTCCAAAACATGTGTCTTGATTGGAGGACACAAAAAAAAACGTTTTTGTCATGTTTTAGGGCACATTTGATGTCTGACACATGAAATATGAGACACGAGACTCTTAGGGACATGTCTTGTGACTTAGATGATGACATGTTTGGGATTTGATATGATCAAGAAATCCTAACTTGTTAGGGTTGAATGATGAAGTCTAAAATCCAGAACCATTGAAGTTTTGGTAATGTTGGGTTTGTTATTTTTCCACATTGGAACCCTAGCTCATTAGGGTTTGGTAGAATGTGTGATTCTACAATGTAACCCTAACTCATTGGGGTTTGGTGGAATATGTGAGCAAGGCACTTACAGTGTCTTAAAAATGTCTTCTTTGGTATATGTGTACTTGTCTGATCAAACCCTAGCATGATTGTATGTCTAACTCTTATTGATTTTTGTGAAGTTGGGTTTGACTAACACATGATATGAAATATATTTACATGATGACGAAATTTAGGCATGTATACCTATGTCCTCTTGGTTGTGTTCACTGTTGACCAGTGCGTGTCAACGACCCATATCAGTACACCCCCTTTTTTCGTAAAAGGGGTAGCGCCTGATCGATGTGTCTATGTCGTCCAACTACCATCATCAACTTGATTTCCAAGATGTTAATGTAAAGTTTAAACCCATTTTGCATGTATATGATGTAAATAATCTCAACAGAATCGTGCCATGTATGTAACGACCTAGGTAAACCTGAGATGATTTCCATTCTAGAAGGTTTTTCGTCACACCGATTCATTCTCGAATGGTCAGCAGAGTTTTCCCCAAAAGTTTTACCCCAAAGCTGGAATGGATTTTGACACTAGGATCGTAAGCGAGTCCTAGTGTTCTAGATCAAGTCTATGTAAAAGTGATTTGGGAATAATCCTAACTATTTGGTTAGGTTATTTTATTATAAATTGCTTGGTCTGTTAGATTATATTTGTGTCGCAGAAATGGGCAGTCTGTGCGGGGCTTTTACAAATGGGTTTTCCCTCTTATGATGTAAAAAATATGAAAATCATGATGTAAAGTGTCTTGAGGGTTGGAAAAAAAATTTATCCCCTCATAGGTTAATTAATTAAATTTTCTGACCAAAAATTAACTAAAATCCTAAGCCAGATATTTAATTAATTCTAGGTCCTAGGTAAATTTAAATTCTCCAAAGGAAAAATTCGTCAGTCCTAAAGAATTAAATTTTAAAAAGTCTCAGGACTAAGGTATATTAATTTATTTTGTTAAATTTTAAACCTTTGATTAGTAAGGATTAAGTCAAAGTCAAATATTTGGAGAAATTAACTCAGAAATTTTGTAATTGAGTTAATTAAAATGAATTTAATTAAAAATTTCGAATTTCCCTGAATATTTAAATATTTCGACAGATAAGATTAAAAGAAATTTTAATCTTCATCAACGGTCGAGATTGCTTTGATGAGGATCACTCGAACTAGCCGTTGGAGGATTTATCTTTAAATAGGAAGTCATTTGTCAGTTGATCCATCTGATCTTTGAGTCGTGTGCTTAGCAAGAAACTCTAGTGTAAACGTTTTTCTGGATAATAAAGAAAGACTTTGGGGTTAAATTATGTTGTTGATACTCTTCATGGGAATACTGTAAGATGTGATGTATTGTTTTCATGCATAATTTCTTTTTAAAAGCCATTGATGATAGCTTCTGAAGAGCCATTTGAGTATAGGTATCTTGCTCAGTCACAGGGGTTTGAATAATAATTTAAATTTTGAACGTAATAGCAGGTACCTTTATTTGTCTGAATTTTATTATTATTTTCTTGCTCTATTTTTTATGGTTGGATTGAGTTTTGCAGGGACATCTTGATTTTAGATCCTCGGGCGTAAAGGGAAGTTTTCAGATGGACCAACCAACTCCCGATCCGTATTTTCTGAAGAGCCTAACTAAATTAGCTTCCGGCTTATCATAAGATTTTGGGTTGGTGATGCACGAAGGGTTTCGAGTTAGCACCTCCTTTAAAATTTAAAAATCTTTTAATTTATGTGCACCATAATGATAGATATAGCTGAATAGAGCCTACAGTTCGTACATTTTGGAATTATTTATTAGGTCTTTTGGGGTTTTTTATTTTTATCATTGTATATATCGTTTCTGAGTGTTTTGTTTTTTTTTTTTGCAGCTGCAGATTTGAAGGGAAATTTTATTTGAAGCGAGATCTAGGCCTTGGAGGGTAAAATCTGGCCTCAATATCATTTTGCAGGGATATTATTCAAATTTTTTGTAGTCCAATGGCTTAAAATTCTTAGATCTAAAAATTTTTATAAGGGTTTCAAAGATAAATCTGAAGCACAGGAATACATCATTTTAAATCAAAATTTTCTGAATATTTTTTTTTAAGTTTATGGGGTACCATTTACTTGCTCACTGGGATTTTCGATTCTCTACAAACTTCGAATTCATTTTTTAAGAAAACCCTTATCCCTCCATTACTCCAACCTTCATCTTCCTCTGCTGCTTGAGGCTTTCCAACTGTCTGCTGTAAATTTTGAATATGAAAATCCTCATCCTTCTCCTCCATCGAACCTGCAAACCCTAGCCGGCTCCCTCTCTTCATCCCTCCTAACGCTGCCATTTCCGCCTACATTCTCCCTGCCCCAAAACCCTTTTTTTCCTCATTGATTCGCAGCCCTTTCTCCCTTATCTTCTGTGTGCTCCCTTTGCCTTATCCTGACGCTAGCTGCCAAATGCTCCAGCTCGCATTTCCTTTTTTCCTTTCTGCAAAATCCAAGCTCTTCCCCTTCTTGTCTACCCTAACCCACAGCTTTAGCTCTCAGCGTAGCTCCCTCATTCTCCTGCCTCTCCTTGCCTACAAAATGATGCCTTTCGATCTGCACCCTCTCTTTCGTTCTTCGAACCACGTCCTTGTCCCTTGCCTACGTCCTTGAGCCCGTCGCACTGCCTTCCTCCTCGCTCGAGCTCTATCCGTCGCCGTCAAAAACCTGCATACAAGAACCAAACTCAAACATTCGATTACCCGTTTTATTTATTTGTATTATGTTTCAGATATACGTTAGGGTTGACAATTCGATTTTTTTTTGTTGCTTTTCTTTTTAGATTTGTTTTATTTACATTTCATGTTTTTTGTTTTGATTTTTATTTAAATTTAGAAGTAATCTTAAACATAAAAATAAAATTTATTTTTTATTTTTTAAACTTCTATTTGGATTTCATTTTTGGTTGCTTTTCATTTTTTATATTAATTTTACGACTTTAGTTTGATTTCTTTTTTGACTTTTTTTTTTATTTTTTTATCATTTTTTATTTTTGTTTAAAATAAAAAAATTTAAAATATTTACACTTTTGTGACTTTGAAATTGTGAATGAATTAACTCAAAGAACTTAAGCTTTCACATTTAAAAAATTTAAACTTTCATGTGGCCTATGGCCCATAAAAATTTAAATTTAACTAAGTACTTTTGATTTTTTGGGTCCCGTTAAAAAAAAATTAATTTGCCACATTAAATTTGCTTCATAAGATTAGCACATTAAACTTACCTAAGGGATAATTAAAATTCTAATCTAAAGTTCCTTGGTGTCTTTTGTGTTAAGTGTAAAATTTAAAATTTTGTGGTAGTGATTTCTCTATTGTCAAGTGCGATTAATGTTTTAAAATCACTGACTATAGGAGAAAGATAAATTTTCTAGATCTAGGTTTATTGAAGAAAATTATTTTAAATCTTGAATCATTGCTTAGCAGTTAAATTTCATATCTCTTCATGGTATTTAATTGCTAGAATATCTTGCATGATAAACTTTTGGGCATTTACATTTAATGATTAATCATTCATGATCGTCACTTCTGCCACATTTATAAATTGCTCTGGATAACTTGTTTTTATTTAGTCTATGGTTAATTGAATATAAAGGCACTGGTCTATGATCATTTTTATCTTGTGGTTGTGTCTTATTTGTATTAATTGTTTGATCTATTCATCTCATTTAACCAAGACTTGTTTACATCCATCAAGTCTCCTAGAGCCTGTGTTCCATAGGCTATCCTCATTCATTCATCCTAGGGACTAACCCCCTTGACTTGTCTAAGAGAGAGTCTAAACGGAGTGAGTAAGGATTAGAGTGACAACCTTTACTCTGAGCGTTGTCGCGGTGCCCAAACACTTCAGGTGACAACAGGTTGGAAACCCTAGCTTGGTCAAGGTCAAATGTATTTATGTTGTTGGACATATGATATGCTTATGTATGGTTATGAATTCGTAGATATGTGTGTTGACCTAGTCCTTAATGGTCACGAGTTATAGGATTTAATGGAAGTCCTTGTCTAAGATTCTAAGATGATGACATCTGGAAATCTAGGGTGTTGTAACTAACCCTAGTGAAGTTAAAATTGTCTAGTATGTGTGATATAACAATCTGAAATCTATTAGATGATTGTTGAAAATAAAAATCTAGGGTTTTGCAGTTAAATCCTAGTAGTGACATTATCTAGTGTGAAATGTAACAATCTGAGATCTATGTATGTATGGTTGTTGAGATTGTGAAAATGGGATTCTAAGGTTTTGGAATTAAACCTTACTAAAAATCTCTAGAATATGATAATTTGAGATTTGTATAGAGTTTGGTGAATTTGTGAATTCTACGGTTTTGGAGTTGAACCTTAGTTGAAGTAGAAATCTCTGATGGATGTTAACTTGAGATGTGTAAGAGATTTGTTGAAATTTGAATTTTTTGTTGAGATTGATGATTGCTCAAAATTCTAGGGTTTACAACTAAACCTAACAATAGTTGGTCATGTTATTGACTATTTGATGGTTGATTGAAAATCTAAGGGTGTGGAACTAACCCTAGTGGAAGCTAGTAAGATTAATGACTAAGTTGTGATTGACTTTGATTGATTCGTTTGAAATCTAGGATTTGTATGAATCCCTAGTGAGAAGTCTAACATATGTATTTTGAAAGGTTGTTAGATGTTTTGTAGATCTATATGTATTTTGAATTGTTTGTAGGGTTTTCTATATGTTGTAGTAAGGTATGTCATACCTTTGGAAGACACATTGAAACCATAGATGGAATGAATATTTTCATGAAGTAGTCTAGGATATATAAAATTTCTAGCAAGATGTTGAAGAGTATATGTCTCTTGTTTGTAAGATTGGCTATCTGATATGAATAAATTTGAAATGCTTTCGTGATTTTGATATGGCTAACATCATTCTTTTGTAGATTTGGTTGTACTTGCTATTGAAGATGTGCAAGTACACAATCTTCAACTTGGTGAAGATGCTCATTGATGTGATAAGCATGATGGGAATAACTCTGATGAAATGGTTGGGAGCCACGAAAGATTCTCTGATGTCAAAAAGAAGATGATCTCCCGGAAGAAGCATGAATAGAAGAGATCTCCATAAGATTAAGAGGGAGTCCGGATAAAGACGTGCTTCCTGGTTGAGAGGGAGGGCATAGCTTGGTATTAATTGAAAAATGAATTTCAGAAGAAATATTGTTGCATGTGAAGTAGGAAGTAAATCATATGATCAAGGAATCTTATGTCAAAGATTCGATTGATAGTCCTATTATGGAAAGTTGAGAAGCAACATCCATTGTCTGTGAGACTCCATAGGTTTGTATCTGATTATGTACATGTTAAAGTATATTATTGATTGGGGTTGTGTTTGTACAGGTGAATCTCTCGAAGGATTTGATAGCATGTTGGTTACCAATTAGTTTGATTGTGAGAGATTCGTTATTCTTGATTTGTTGGATCAAGGGGTGTTGAGGCTTTGTGAGTGAAGCATTGCCTCGGAGAACATATGGCCAACACAATGTGTTGATGTCTAGAAGCTGGAAAGGTGGTGTTGATCAAAGAGCTTTGTTTTGGATACACGCCTGGATTTTTGGGTTGATGGTTAGCAAGTAAACTTGATGGTACCTAGAGGGGCTGAAAGCTTGAGTCCATCTTAGTCCCACCTGGATAGATTGCCCTGGTCAAGGATCTAGTCCATGGCACTGCGGTGCCTAACGTTCTTCATGGTTCATATAGTTTGAGATCTTCCATTGTATATGTACATTATGAATACCTCCCTAGTTAAGAGGGAGTGTTGGAAAAAGTAACTATGTTCAATCTTCAATAATGTACTTGAGTCATTATGTAATGTACTTGTCAAAAAGAATAAAGAAAAGAATTTTTATTATTATTATTATTATTGTGACTTATTAAAGAACGGGTTTTATGCTTGGGTCACCATGTTTTAGGTCAAAATCCCCATTGAATATTTCTAGGATTTATTCTGAGTCTATAAAATTATCGTACATTTAAAGAGACCCTTCTTGGGCTTTTGAATCATGTAAAAAGGTTAAGTATTGAGTCAAATATGAATTATGTAACCTCCACACCATGTCGGCCTAAGACCCTATTCGACCCCACAAAAAGCTTATAAAAGGAAGGACATCAAATTCATTTGCAACATCACTTCTCATGAAGTTTGAATTCTCTCTACTAGGCAGAAGTGCGAAAATCTGGTTGTTGGGCAGAAGTGCAAAGTGGGTTGCTGGGAAAGTCTGTTGTCGGGAAGCCGAAGTGAATGCGAGTTTGGGTGAGTCTAAGGAGTCAAGGAAAATCGAAATTTTGGTGGTTGTCTCTCTCTGTTTTGTGCTTTGGATTGGGAGATCGAAGTCTTCCAAGTTGGACTGCTGCCAGAAGATGTTAGCTGCTGCAAGTTGTTGCATAGTCAAAGTTGTTGGGAAGAGGCCAATCCTCTGGAGGTTGACTTGGTGTGAAGGGAAGGTCTGGTCAAGGTCTAGGGTGAAAGGTCTCAAAGAATACTATTGAAAGGAAGAATTACTTTGACTGGGATTTCCCCTCGAGGGGGGTTTTGCCCTGGCATGTGCCTACATCTTGTGTTCATTGTTTTATGTGTTGTTGCTTTTGTTATCTCTCCTGGCAGCTCCAAGCTTGTCTCTTGGTGGCTCAAAGCTTATCTCCTTCCAGCTCCAAGCTTATCTCCCTCTGGGCAGTCACAAATGAGTCCAAAATTCCAAATCAAGCAGCAAGCTCTGTCAGCGACTATGGCGATGCTCTCAACGACAGCTAACAAATTACAATATGGCAATGGGCATTAGCATATGCGTTGTGTGAATGGGATTATTCATTATAATCTATGTGAAGGCCTTAGGTCAAATGAAAAACTCACAAAACGATGTGATTCTCTCGTCGATCGTCAAGATAATCACAAAAAGTATGCCTCGTTCCCGACATTAGGCATTTTTTTGGAGTGGATCCGTTTTCGGAAATATGGAAACGGATCACAATTTTTGTGCTCCATTTCTGGATTACCAAAAACGTATCCAAAACAAGATCCGCCATTTTCGATTTTATGGGACAGCTCAAATACGTTTTTTTGTCGTTTTCAAGCAAATCGTATAAGGATCGTATCAGTTTTTGGATCGAAAACGGGGATAGGCATTTCCGGCAGTCAGCCTAGCCATTTCTGGTAACTTTGCTTTAAACTAGTTGAAGTCTGTCTATTTCAAAAAAAAAAAATCACATTTACAACTTTTAGAGTATTTAGTATTTGCATGAGCTTATGCTTTCAATCTATTTTCATGCCTAAATGATAAATTTGCCATGTAATGGAAAAATCCCTTTTCTTTGCTTTTTAAATGCCAAACATATTATGTGTATTAGTATACCAAGTTAATCACATTATGTCAAATTGATTTTGAATTTCCATTTGTTGAGTTGTTATTTGAGTATGAAATTGACAACATTGGCAAGGTCAATGTCCTTTTAAGCCTGAGGATGAGACTGTAATGTCCCCGTCCACTTAGGAGACATAAGGAAGGGGATCTGCTAGCCTAATAAGGTTCCTATAGGCTAGGATGGGAAAAATTAGTATTAATATAGGGAACACAATTGGCCTAGGAGGAAACATTACAAAACCTAAAGTGGTAAAAACAGGACATGGGTCCTAAACTAATGAAAAGTTACTTTTAAATTATAAAGTGACTTTATTAAAATAAAAAGGCAAAAAGGCGGCAAAAGAGGTGAATGCATTATAAAAAGGGAAAATGAAGAGCCTCTTCTTGTTCTTGCATTTGTTCACTTGAAAAAAAGAAATTTGGAGAGCTCTTAAGGAAGAGTCTAGGGTTTTTGGAAACCAACTTTGCTGATTGCTAGTTTCAGTGTTGAAACTATACACCTTAGCTAGTTTGGGAGTGGGATCACACAAATTTCACCTTGTGTTTCAGTAGAGACAAAAATATTCGCCTTGTGTAAGTCAGTGGTATTATCAATTTGATTTTAAGAAATGACTTGTCTTATTCTATCTTTCTTATACAGGCTGAGAATACCCATTAAAAGAACAAATTTCTGGGCCCATTTGGAGGGTCAAACTTCAAATCACCGAGTTTGGTTGCTTCAGTTGAGGTCGAGTTCTTGCTGTTTGTTGGCTGTATTTTTGCATGGGTTAAGGAGCTAAGTTTCAACTGCTAAAGGAGGTCAAGCTTGTTACCAAAGGAAGGATGTATTATATTAGTCCCCTGGCTGAATACCTCTGCTGTCAACAGGCTGCCTGGCTGCCTGGCTGACAGTAGTATACATAAAGAAGGGCCAAGTTTTATTGTGTTTGTTGGCCATATCCTCCTGAGTCCTGACCAAGGGGATGAGTATGCTGTTACAGTAGGGGGTGAGTTCTGCTTCTCCAAAGGTCAAGTTCTGTCACTGGTTTGTGGCCAAGCCTACTGTTGGTTGCTGAGTTCTGTCACCCATTTTTGAGTGTCGAGTTACACTGGTTAAGGGGCTGAGAACCCCCTTCTCTTGCTGGTGAGGTGGCTTTCTATATTCAGAGGTCAAGATGCTGAGTTTATTTGGGGCTGCGTGGATGTTGGAGGAGAGTTGAGTCTTCACTTCTGAGTTTCACAAGCTGCTGAAGTGACCACACATTTCTGAGTTTCACGAGCTGCTGAAGTGACCACACGTTTCTGAGAAGCATATTCCCCTTGTAGATGCCGAGTTTGTGCTCTTTCAGGACTGAGTGGACTGCTGGACATCTTTTGAGTTCTTCATACCGGGTTCTCTTTACTTTTATATTGTAACAGCCTTGATTTCAGTTCACAAATCTCAAGTTTTATCACTTTTTTTTACTCCTAGCAGAGGCCTGTACAAGTTCTGATTGTCATATGAATGACATATTGTTTCTCTGAAGTATTTCCATGAGCATTTATTTGGTACTGTGTGTGTTTTATTAAATAAATCACATAAAGAGCACCTACAGCCAAACATACACAAACTGTTTGACGAAATAACACTGCCACACACACAAACAAACTCAGAAATTGAAGGGAAATTCTAAGGTATTTCTAAGGGGTATCTTACAGAGACTCAATCCTTTAAGTACCAATCTTAGTTTTTATTAAGATAAGATTTGTTGAGCAAGTGACAATGATAGGAATGCAAGCAAGAAAAAAGTGAAAACAAAATGTGGTCATGTGTTAATTGTTAATGGAGGGTTCACGCCTTTCCCAAGAAACTCTAGCGGAAATTTCAAAACATTGCCACGATATGCAAAGCCTCTGCATCTAAGTAATTCCTTTCAAATTTTGAGTTGAGAATGATCTTCTATGGCACAACTATGGCATTGGCATTCCAAAGATGACTAGTTATTGAAATAAAGATTTACAAGGGTTTCATGATTGCCTTTTAGTTAAGAACACAGGAAGAAGAACATTTAAGCAAGCCACAAAAGTATTATATTTCCATTGTTCACTACAAGGTATTGAAAACTAATAAGCCAACGTGAAGCTAAGTTTCAATCTTCGAGGAGGACATATTAGTAAAGGCATATTGCTAGATCATTTTAAGTAGCACCTTCAATCCTTGAGATTTCTAAAGTGCATGCTATCAACAGATTTCTGTTTCTAGTTTCTCCTTCAGCATCAAAGAAGGTTCATATACAGATTATCATAAAGAAATAAATCCCAAAATTTCTCACTATTGCTTAATGCAAAATTAACATTTAATTGATATTATTGATCATTTTTCAAACGAAAGTTACAAATATTTAAAGTCTATTGTTATTGATGCTTCATCCAATTTACATAAAGCTTGATTGTTAGAATGGAAAAATAGGATGAATATCTATGTGGCATGACCAAACTTACTTTTGCAAACGCAACATGGACCTATAGATAGCAATAAATACACATGTACTTCCACTAATCTCCTGTGTCAAAGAAAAAAGATAACCAAAATAAGAAGAGATTATACATGGATGTGCATTTTGGTATCATATTCAAACAGTGAACAGACAATATGCTAAAAAACAGAGCGTAAAACAATTCGAGAAATGCACACGGAATACAATATACAAACCATTAAGCTACCTAGAAATGCAAGGTTATTTGAAGTATAAACAAAAGCAATCAAATGGCTCATTTACCAAAGGGAGTAATCTCAAAAATTACAAATAAAGAAAATCATTGCTAAAAATGCCTAATCCAAGATGTTGCAAGTGAACAATACTTAATGGTTCCAAGCTGACAAAAACAATCAAGTGGCTCATTGCATAAGGGAGTTATCTCAACAATTACAAATTAAGAAAATCATTGCTAAAAATCTTAATTTTCTAAATGTCAATCAGATTTACTATCTCATATAATTATTTTATGCCCAGAAATTTTAATTTATTAGTAAATAAAAAATAATTTCTGAAAATACAAACAACAATACCTGGAAGTTTTAATAGCAAGTTTGCAACGGAAACAAAATAGAAAATAACTCAGAAAATCTGAAAGAATAGCAACACGTTACACAACATTTCCCTCCAATTCTCATCACATTCAATTAACTCAAGAACTCACTAGGCTCCCTAACCAAGGAAAATGACCCACAAAAAATATTAAGAAATTATGGCAAAACCTGAATTATTTTCCAGCAAAACTCCTAGCCTCCCAACTACCTGTGCACCCTCCTTCAGCCTCCTGTGCAGCCCAATCTACTATCCGCTTCACTTGTGCAGCTTCCATAGCAGTGCCGCCATCCTGGATTCGCAAGTGTGAGTTCTTTGCTAGTTTTCTTACTGCTGAAAATTTTCTCTTGCTGTATTTTCTCCTTCCCTCAGCCTTCTGATTCATGAAAATTTTGCAATTCAAAAAATTTCTCTCTGAATTTTCTCACTCTTACTTGAGTAGCTGCAATATCCAATGTGTCTTCATCATCTTTCTTAGGCTTTGTACCTACCACCAGTGGGTAACTCCATAGGAGAAATTCTCTACTAGATTTGTCTTCAGCCGGAAGCCAAAAGCCCTTGACAGCCACCAATGTAGCCGATATATTGTGCCAATTGATCTCCACTCCATGAGCCAGTCATATGTCCCCTCGCCCATCAGTGGGGAGCATATCTTTGAAGGTGGACCATTCAATCCAAAAGGTATTTTTTTCATTGCGCAATCAGGTGCTTATGCTTGTTTTTCCTTAGGCACACTTGGGTATGCATTATTGCGTGACATGGAAGGAGGAAGGGTTTTGACTGTAGTCTTGTTCCCTCACCATAAACGTGGGGTTAATCCTCAACCATAGTCCTATGGGATCTTCCCTATTGGCTTATAGCTTTAGGATGGGCACTGCTCAGGAAACCCCAATTTTAGTAGCGCGGTCACATTTTCCCGTTTCACATTTTTCACTCCCCTCCGCACATTACATGCCTGGTTTTATCATTTCCCCTCTCTGGGTCCACAAGGCTTAGGTACTCCCCTTCCCCTTGTCCACCTATTTGGCTCAGGCCTAGAACGATGTCCTAAAGGATGATGCAGCTAAAGAAAAATGGATAAAAGCATATAATGGCCCAATATAAAAGGAAATGATACCACAAAATGCAAAAGATGTTCAAGACATTTAAATTGGCATGTATGAAAAAGTAAAACATTAGCTCTACCCCTTTATCATTATGGCCAGCACCCTCGTTCCCAGGGCTCCTATCAATGCCCCTTGTATCATTATGGACCCATGCATGTTCCAACCCCTGGTGGGCAATGAACTACCTCACCTTAAGGGGGTAATCATTGTTTATATCATTCACTGCATACTCTCATCCCTTGAAGCTCTGAGCAGTATAATAAAAGAAAAATCAATAAAATGCAAAAAGTAAATGAAGAACAGTGGAAAAACATAGGTTGGGGAACTCATGTACCACGATTGCTCCCTCCTACATCTATACACTCAAATATGTGGACTTCCTTCGTCATTAACACCCTTGAGCCCATTGCCTTTGGCCTTGAGACACCTATTGTTAAATTATGCAACTAGGGTCAAATTCCACTTTGGACGGCTCATTTGATGGAAATAATGAATGTTCTGACCTCTGGTGGGCAATGAATTGTCTCATCTTAAGGTGGTAATCATTGTTTATCACATACACTGCATACTCTAATCCCCTGAAGCCCCGAGTAGTATAAAAAAAGAAGAATCAATAAAATGAAAAAGGTGAATGAACAACAGTGGAAAAATAAAGGCTGGGAACTCGTGTACCACGATTGCTCCTGCCTACATCTATACACTCAAATATGTGGACTTCCTTCATCATTACCACCCTTGAGCCCATTGCATTTGGCCTTGAGACACCTGTTATTAAACTATGCCCTTGAGACACCTGTTATTAAACTATGCAACTAGGGTCAAATTCCACTTTGGACAGCTCAATTGATGAAGCTAATTATTGCATTAAATTCCTCTTTTTGAGAGGACCAAAATCGATCTAAACATCACTCAATTCGGATAAGGAAAAGTGGATTATTGAGGACAAGCCCACAAATACAAAATTGTCAAGGTCAGCCTTGGGTCAAATGACACATCTCATGGATAAGATGACACCCCTCAAGTTGCATATAAATTCAAGTGCCTTCTTGCCTCATTTGGACATCATCACAACACACATCATTCTTCTTCTCTCTTCATTAGTTTGGTTCGTACAAGTTAAAGGCAGCTCTTCTCTCTTCATTAGCTTGGTTCGTACAGGTTAAAGGCAGCTCTTCTCTCTTCACATGTGTGAGGATCTTGGACGCTATTTTGTCTTTTCTGCATTGATTTTTCAGCTGGACATGTTGACTGCAGTTTGACCAAGTTTGACTTCATATCTTGATCTGCTTTGACCTGCAAAAGTTCGATTTCTTGAGGCTGACTTGACTGGCAACAAAACCAAGGTAATCTGGGCAGTTTGACTGGTGTTGAATTTGTGGTTTGACCGCAGAAAATTGCAGACTGTAACAACAGACTTTCTCCCTCATTTGACTGGGTTTGACCGAAGTTTTTGGGAGTGTTTTGACTGATTCTTGACCAGCAAAAGAGGCCACATTGACTGGGCTTTGACCGAATCAGATTGGAGCAGATTTGTCCATGATTGGACTGTTGTTGACTTGACTGGTTAGGGCAATCAACTGCTATTGACTTTTTGCAAAATTGACAGTCAACTAGATTTGACTTTTCTTCATCATTTTGGCATAGATTTGACTTTACATTGTTGGGGCATTGCATATGGATGATGTACTCTCTCTGCTGAACATTTGAAGACAATCTAATAAGAAGAAGATTTGCAAGGGTTTTCCCCATAGTGGGTTTTGGCCTGGTCATTGACCAAATTTGTGTCTCTTGTCTCTTGGCTGTCTTTCATTGTACATTTTTCAAATTGTTCTATCTACTATCGCTCTAACATCATTGGATAATTGAAGAAGTGAAATTGTTCAATTGGATGCTATTTGATATTGTTGAGGTCGTAGTTGCAGCATAGAACAAATAGATGAAAAATTAACATGGTATCAGAGTTAAGGTGAAGACAAGCCCAAGAGACAGAGCAAGAGCATCCACTTTCTAGCAGCCAATCAAGGAAGGGAATAATCTTTTTGTAAAAATGTCTTCCTCTTTCATCAAGGAACATGAGAAATTGGGTGACTCATCTAATTTGGCTGCTTGGAAAGTCAAGTTAGAGATCATCGCTGACAACAACGATGTTTTTGACTTCATTCAAGGAAGAGTACCTGAGCCTACGGAAAATGCTTCCACTAATGTCAAAAACAAGCATAAGAAAGGCAAGTTAAAAGCAAAGAAAATTATAGCTGATGGTTTACAAGATAATCTACTTGCGTATGTTGGAAATTTGAGAAGATCAAAGGACATGTATGATAAGATAGCTAGCATGTATGAAGTCAACAATTTGAACGAAATCATCTCTTTGAAAGATCAACTCAAAGACACAAAGATGAACAAAGTAGAATTCGTGCAATCATACATTATGAGGATATCTCGTCTTAGAGATCAATTGCAGAGAATTGGGGAAACTCTGCCTGACAGGGAATTGACAATTGTAACTCTTTGAGGTCTCCATCCCATTTGGCAAACCTTTGCTACTACTATAAGTAACAGCAATAGCTTCCTGTCATTTGATGAACTTGTTGGAAAGCTCACTCAAGAAGAATCCAAGATGATATCTAGAGGAAGAATTCAGGGATCAAATGAAGGAGAGTCCTTTGCGTATGTTGCTCAAGGGAAGAAGAAGAATGCAAAGAAAGGAAAGGGAAAGTCATCTAAATCAAGGAAACCTCCTCAATCCAATCGAGATTCCAAGGAATCAAGAAGGCGAGATAGAGATATTTAATGCTACAATTGTCATCGAAAGGGTCACCATGCTCGAGATTGTCCTGAAAGGAGAGATGCTCCAAGAAGAAACTCTTCAAGGTCCTACAACAACCATGGCTTCAACAACAACAAGTCATATGAAAGAAGAGATGATAGAAGAAGAGACTCCCCTGATCATCGTGATGATAGCTATCGTTCTCCAAAAAGGCCAAGGAACTCTAGATATGAAGGCAATGTTATTAATCAATCCAAATATATTCTTATTTCTACTTTAGCTAGTTCATCTCCTCCGGACTCTTCGGATAGTTGGTTGGTTGATAGTAGGGCTTCTCATCACTTTTCTCGATATAAGGAGGTTCTTTCTAATTTGGTAGAGAGGGAGACAAATTTCAACATTATTCTTGGTGACAATACCACTCATCCCGTAAAGGTATTTGGTTTTGTCAAATTTCATTTGAACTCTGCAGAATCTATTTTGCTTCATGATGTATTATATGTGTCAGGATTGAAGAAGAATTTGGTTTCAATAACTGCCTTGGAGGATAAAGGAATGAGGGTCGCATTTATTAAAGGGAAAGTACTTACTTCGCCTGCTGAATCCCACTTGAAAAATGCCTGCACACTGGGAACTAGGTTTGAAGGACTCTATAAAGTCACTAGAAGACCTCTTCTAGCTATGGTCCATAATACATATCTTCAAAGCGAGTTGTGGCACCGAAGGTTGGCCCATCTACACTATGATGCACTTCCAAAATTGAAAATGTTGGTTTCTGGGACTCCCGATGTTCAAGCTCAACATGATGGAGTATGCCCTGGGTATGCAAGTGCAAAGAAGACAAGGGGACCATTTCCCTCTAGCAAAAACAAGACAGAAGAAATTCTTTATCTATTTCATTATGATATATGTGGTCCCATGCACGTGCATTCTCTTGGCGGTCATCTTTATTACATCACCTTCATCGACGATTTCTCAAGGAAAACATAGATCTACTATTTGAAGCACAAGGATGAGGCAATCGAAATATTCAAGGAATTCAAGGCTTTGGTGGAAAATCATACAGGGAAGAATATAAAGATCTTCATGTCTAACAACAGTGGGGAATACAACTCAAATGAATTCATAGACTTGTGCAACAAGGAAGGAATCAAGAAGGAGACCATTGTGCCTTACACTCCCAAACAAAATGGAGTGGCTAAAATAAAGAACAAGTCCATTATGGAAGTTGCCCAAGCCATGCTCCATGATCAAAAGCTGCCAAAGTTCCCTGGGGCTGAAGCAAAAAACACAACGATATATGTTCAAAACTGGTTGCCTCATCAAGCTTTGGATAACAAGACTCCTCAGGAAGTATTCACAGGTGTCAAGCCCAACATTGATCATCTCCGTATTTTTGGTTATCCCGTATAATTCAATATGTCGAAGGACAAAAGAAATAACCTAGAAGATATAGGAAGAAAAGGTACGTTTTTTCGATATAGTGAAGATTCTCAAGCATTTAGAATATATATTTCTGGTAAAAGGAAAGTTGAAGTTAGTACGGATGTAACATTCGATGAAGATGTTGCCCATAGAAAAGCAAGGGACCTCCCTCTGCCTCCTCCTCTTGAGGATAAGAGTGATGATATGGATATTCTAGAAGTTCCTTCTATGCCTAAATCTGAGAAGGACATCGTTGATGATCCCATGGAACTTATGGACCCTTTATATCCTCATCCATGCGATCACCCTACAAGGAAAAAACCACTTTGTTTCATCGACACTCTACAAGATGTCGAGAAACATGTTGTTTCTCGTGGAACCTTCAGGGAAACCAAGAAGCCATGCAATTACCAAGCCTATGTTGTAGCTATGAGCAAGATGATTCAAGTCGAACCTAGTACCTTTGAAGAAGCTGAGAAGGAACAAGTCTGGAAGGATGCAATGGCCGAAAAATATGAGTCTATTATGAAAAATGACATATGGGACATTGTGCCAAGACCAAAGGGAAGATTTGTGGTACCTCCAAATGGCTCTATAATATCAAGCATGGGGTTGATGGAAGCATCAAAAAATACAAGGAAAGGTTCGTAGCCAGTGGATTCTCTCAAAAAGAGGGAGAAGATTACGATGATATATTTTCTCCTACAGCCCGATATACAGCCATTTGTTCGATAGTAGCCCTTCTTGCAAGCTAGGGATGGACTCTCCATCAAATGGATGTGAAGACCTCTTTCTTACATGGTTTGCTACAAAAAGAAGTGTACGTTGAACAACATCCACGATTTGAAGTTCATGACAAGAAGACCCATGTATGCCGATTGAAGAAAGCTCCCTATGGATTGAAGTTGGGATTCTCAAGGAGCAATGTTGATCCAAACTTGTACTTCAAAACGTCCAAGGTATGCCTCTCATTCTAGTATTATATGTTGATGACTTATTCATGACAGGTGTAGACCCTCTCATTCTAGAATGTAAGAGGAAGTTGGCTTCTGAATTCGAGATGAAAGATCTTGGTTTGATGCACTATTTCCTGGGATTAGAAGTATGGCAAAAGTCAAGCGAGATTTCCCTTTCACAAGGAAAATATGTTGTCAAACTTCTAGAGAGATTTGGCATGGTTGAGTGCAAATCCTTGCCTACACCTATGGAGATGAATTTCAAGCTGTGGAGAAGTTGTTGGACTAGACCTAGCAAACCCTTCAATACAATTAGGTGGTGCTCTAATGTTTCTCGTGAACACTCAACCTCACATATGCTTCGCAGTTAACACTTTGAGTCAGTTTATGAACTAGCCTCACCATGTAAATTGGGTTGCTGCCAAGCATGTATTATATCTACATGGGACTATTAACCTTAGATTGAGATATGTTGTTGGACACGTTAGACTACATGGATATACAGATGCAGATTGGGCTAGTAATGTTGTCGACAAGAAAGTAATTATGGATGTTGTTTTAGTCTGGAATCTACCATTAAATCATGTATGAGCAAGAAGCAAAAATTCATAGCCCTTAGCACTATAGAGCAATGTTACTTGGGAGAGGGAGCGGGAGCGAAAACGGGAGCGGTAGAGACCATTTTCAGAAGCTCCCGGTTTGGGAGCGAATCCGAGAGCGATTTTTTAAAAATATATATATATTT
>APFE030571471.1:0-21048 GCA_000404065.3 Pinus taeda
CTATTCATGAAGCCATGGAACCCATCATTCGATCCCTCTACAGCAGTGATAACCTCAGCACCAGTTTGGGTGAGATTGCCAAGCCTACCCTTGCATCTCTGGAATCTCTCATCGCTAAAAGCCATCGGAAATGCAATTGGGAAATTTTACTGCAGGTGCCCAGAAACAGAGGAATATGCCAGAACCACCTATGCACGCATCTGTGTGGAAATGGATTTCAGCGCCGGATTCCCAGCTGAAATAAACCTAACAAGTAAAGACTATGTGTGGAACCAGAAGCTTGACTATGAAAGTGTCCTCTTCAGATGTCGATCGTGCTTTGAGATGGGGCATCTAGCCAAAAATTGCCCGAAAGCCTCTGAGAAAAATTTTGCTAGAAAAAACTACCACAGATCTACATGGTGGGAAGGAGCACAAAAAGAACACTACACTGTCATCAAAGAAGATTATTCTAGAGAAAACTCTGAGTCACAAGAAATCAAGGAAGAAGGAAACAACTCTCAAAGCAAGCAAGGAGAAAGCTCGCCCCAACAAATCAACAATTATGAGGATTTGAATACAGCAAAAAATAAATCTTCATTTAACAGCAAAGCAGATCTCCTAAACCAAACTTCTCCGACTATAGATCACGAAGCTAAGACACCAATGTCCCAAGAACCAGAAGAGATGAAGGAGATGCAAGACGAAGGAAGTTGGAAGACCGTAGAGAAAAGAAAGAAAGCTACAAGACCAATCTCGCCAAGAAAAATGAGGAGCCAGACAAGTAAAAATTAAGAAAATTGTAGGTCAGATAGACCAATTTGGTCTCAGTGGACGTTAACCATCATCATCATCATCAACATCTTTTTTCATATTTTGCATAGACTTTTCATTTTCTTGAAGGACTACTTTCAAGATATATTTTATCTCTTCTCCTATTACTCAATCTACTTTCAATGTAATGTCCTATAGCATTATTTTCTTGTTCTTGTAAGGAAATGTCAAAACAAATTTCTTCGTATTTAAAATGAATGACACTAGTGACTGCATCAAGTGTGAACCCATAATTATGTCACTTCAATCACTGTAGAGGGATTGAATACAAAATTGTGATATAAATGTTTAGTGCCCAATATTTACATGTAAATCAGTTTTGTCATATTGTTTTGTGTTCTAGAGATCTAATTTTCAATTATATTTTACTTGAGAATCACCAATTAGTTAATGAATGTAGGGTTTATATCATTCTTACCTTTCGTGGGTGAAATAGAAATAATAGCTTATTTCCTACAAAACTCCCCTTATCTCTAAATAACAACGTAACATTGTTATATGAAGTTTTTGGAAATCTTCCTTCATTTCTGAATTATTCATTCCTCTTTTCCAAAATGAAATTTACTATTAATGGAAATATTCTTCAAATTTAAACTTTAGAGTTTGATTAGAACTTTTAGAGTTGAATTCGTGATTTATTTTAAATTTCCTTTTTCTTAAAAATTAAATGGTAACCTTCACTTTTATGTATAATTGCTAATAATATATAATATTATTAATAATGGAGTATAAAATTAAAGTTTAAAACTATTAATTAAATTAAATTAAATTAATTATCAATGGATTAGAAAACAATAGGTAATAGGAACAATGTTTATGTGGGCATGATGATCAAGATATGATAGTCCAATGAGATATTTATGATTGCAGGGGACACAATTGTGGGGAAGTAAAATTTTGTCGATGGGAGTAACGTAAACATAGTGAATAGGGGAACCGATGAATGGATTAGGTGAGTGCAATAGAACTTGACACAATCACAAGAAATGTGAAGAACAAAAAAATGGGGGAGACCAATACAATGACTTATTTGTGAAGGCCTAGAAATTCAATCATGCTCAAAATTGTGTTTGCTATGTGCATAATGCATCACTTGAACAAAAGAGAGTAGTGGCAATGGTGAAAGTTGCTCTAAAATTAATGGTGGCTTAAGAATGGCAAGCTTAAAATATTGGGACAATTAGAGAGGATAGGAGTGGATAAAATTTTCTAGAGTGTATCAACAAATGTAGTGGACAAAGTTATTGGTAGTAACAAGCTAGAGGTGACAAGGATGGTCACAATCAATGCTAGTGACAATTGAGGTTTCGTGAGCATCGTGGGTATTTTTTCTCTATAAATAGATTTGGTGGTAGCATATTGCAAATGGTGAGAGTGAGTAATATAGGTGAGGGCGACCTATATGGGTGGGCAGATAAACATTGACAATGTTGTAAGGGGTTGTCGGCCTGCAAGTCTTTATTTTTGTTTTTGTTTTTCTTTTGACTTTTTATTTTTTAAATTTAACAAGCTTTTTCTTTTGTAACTTTCTGTTTTATATTTTGTTTCTAATAGTTTTGTATATATTCATGTTTTTCTTTATTTATGTTTTATATCTCTTTGACATTTTCTTCAATTTTTTTGCTACTTTTTTTTTCTATATAATATTTTTCATTGTTTTTTTTAATTCCCTTTTAAATTTATTTTTCTTTTATTTTTTTTAATATTTTTTAATATTTTTTTAAATTTCCAAGGGTTTGAATGAGGAAACTAGCTAAATGGACAAATTTGACACTTTGTGTAGCTAACAGCCTCAATGACAAGAACACCAAGCATTGATGATGGTTGATGACCAAAGGTCATATCTCACTAGCTTTATGCTACAATGTAGTGGCCAGATGTTTGAACAACTCCCATACCAATGAAGCAAACAAATTTCATATTATGTAGTAATCTTAAGAACATTTGGAATATGAAGACATCCATTGAGGATGAGAAGCCTATATATTGAATACTGTATAAAAGAATTGGTATGAGATGATGATGGTTACAAATAAAGTCCCAATATATAAACCGAGGTGGTTAAGCTTTCACGAATGGTCATGTCCTTAGACACATGCCTCTTCAATATTAATTGTTAGTTAATTAATCATTAGTAATCATCATTATTATTGATGTAATTTGTATTTCCTTCATATATATTTTATTCATAACATCTATAGCACGTGCATGATTTGATAGTGTGCATGTGCCATTGTCACTAAGAATACTTGTGCATAAGATATGTCTTTAGAGGTCAAATAGGAATATGAACTATGATTTTTGTCCCTTCTTGATCAAGTTAGAAACCATGAATGAAGCCTAAATATAGTGATATGAGATGTATCTAGGGAACCTTTCACTTGTATTTTGAAATGGGTTTCATTAATATGTTTCAGAAAACATATTTGGAATGGAGGATTTGGCCATATTCATGGTAGAGAAACAAAATCCAAAGGCCATTAATATTTGTGAAGGGAAGGAAACTATAACCTTGGTCCCTAAACATCACTTCTCAAGCTCATGTATCATGAACAACACCAACAAATGTCAAGTCCCTTGAAATATTTTAGGGAAGAAACCCAAGCATTAGAAAAATGAGTTATCTTTACTCAGACTTTTTGGATGCTTTTCCGGTGGGTTTTTCCAACGTAATTTCTGTGAAATCTAAGAGAAATTTATTGAAATCACAAGATTTATGGGTAAACCATACAAAATCTAAGTGTTCTAGGGATTATTCAGGGTGCTAAATCCATATATATATTAAAAAAACTAGTTTAAATAACACAAATGAAGGTTTCACCTCAAATTTTTTCACTGGATTCTGGCACTAGAAAGTCCAAAAAGTTGCATTAAAGACAACTTGGAATTTTTTTTATAGTTTTTAACCATGCATTTCCAAATGTGATACCTCAAACCAACACAATAAATCTCTTCATGTTCTAAGCAATTTCTAGCAATTAAGTGCCACCAATGCCACCCTAAATGACCATAGAAGACCTAGCAAGGGATATATATCCCTCAAGTTTGGATGTGTGCATTGATAGGATATTTTGAGCACTATCTATGTGTATCAATTCCTTGAATATCATGACAAGTTAAACCACCAAAATGGATCATTCCAAGCAATCCTTGGTCTCTAGATGGGTATAGTAAGCATTATGACTTTTTAAAAATTAAGTATGAGTCTTCATGAATGTGATATGATTAATGAAATAAACCCAAGAGTATGTACTTAAAGGAAATTTATGAGCTCATAGGGAAACAAATGACATGCTAAAGCACCATAAATAATTGAGGGAACCCTTTACATTAACATAGGTATATAGGTCCAACAAGATTTTTTGGCACTATGTATTTTTTGAGGGTACTACATATATCCAAGGGGGAACAACAAGTATTAGTGACAGAGGAGCATTAGAGATTCTAAGTCATCAATATTTTTGGAGACAAAGCTCTAAACCTAGTCTTAACATGGAAAAGGATTTTTATTTCCTTATTGTAAATAATTTTAATTTCAGTATTTCTTTGAGAATTATAGATAGAGATAAGATTTAGTAGATAATATTTTTTACAAGAAAATATTCTTTTTAAGGCATTAAAAATTTAGGAAATAAATAATGAGAGTTTGTAGGAGAAAAAATAATGGTAGCAAATAGAAAGTTGTTGGGATAAGAAATTTTTTAGAAATCTTAGAAGTTATTCGGGGTGATTTTAGGATTTAGAAAAACTATGGATATGCAAGATTTTGTCAATAAGGAAATGATGTGTCTACCTAGAAAAGAATTAGTCATTTGTGGATTGATTTATGGATCTAGGAAAGTTTATTTTGTTGGTATATGTTATTATAAATATTGTAATCCTAAAGGGAAAACAAATGGCCAAATTAATGTAGAATCACACCAAGACAGAAATGTATTGTTATGAGTTTATGCATGTATAATTTTTCATTCTTTAATGGAAATGTAAATTTTCCAAAGGCTTCGTGTATGAAATGTTGTATTATTGTCTGCATTATTTTAAATACCTTGACTTGTGGTGAATAATGTTTAAATGAGTAAATAACATAATTTGTGCATGTAATCTAGATTGAGAAATTGAACTTTGTAGGAAAATTCAATTTCTCCAGGACCAATTAGTATTAGAGCCTGAATGATCTACGAAGATTTTAGATTCCTACAAAAGATTGAAAGAGTTGGTATGTTTTTAAGAGGTATTATTTTGAAAAAGTGTAAAGAATGGGTTCTCCTAGAAAAAAGATTGGTTAAGTGGAGTCAATCAGGTGAAGACTCTTGAAGATAAGATCTTGGCACAAATATTATAAAGATGGACATAGTGTTTTTATATTAATTATGTTCATAGATAATTTGTGTTTGTGGTTAACAGAGAAGAATATTTGTAGATAAAACCATTTCAATGAGTGAAGTTGTAATAGAGGAAGAGGCATCATATAGAGCTCTAAAGTGAAGATATTTCTAACACATGTGAGCAGAAAATAATGTTGTTGAAATGAGGACACTTTAAATTCTCTTAAGAGAAGGTGAGTAGGTGAAATTGTAACAGCCTAACAAATTTCAAAGATGACGAGCATATATGCCCTAAAAGGAGGAGAATGGTTCTTTTGAAGAGAACCAATTGAATGAAAAATTCCAACAAGAATAACTTGGGTATAAGTTGCCACATGAAGTTCGACAGTGATTGTGGGCAGAATTGCCAAGGAAAAATAGAGGAGAGGAGTTACCAAGAGGAGAACTTGGTATCGTGACAAGTAGTGGACTTGTTATAAGATGAAGAAGTCTTTTTGCAGCTCATAGGTGAACAAGATGCATTTAAAAAAGGAAAAGATAAATATGGCTACTGATAACCATATAATGGGTTTGATGAGAATTCATAATCAAATGAAAACAATCACCAAAACAATTGGCATGAAGAAAATGAGTGATGAAGAATTTGAAAATGAAATGGCTAAATTGGACGTACATATTAGTGTACTAGTGGAGTTACTACAAGAATATGAGGAAGACTAGAGATATATTTGGACAATGAAGAAGAAGAAGGTGAGATGGCATTCATTGCAAATGAAGCTAAAACAAAGCTTATAGTTCATATTGAAGGAATAACTTAGAAAAGTTGAATATCAAATGTGTTTTTTTGAAAAAGGTTTATTTGTTGATAAAGAGGAAGCTAGAGATGTTGAGGGACAATTTATTCACAGTTTGATGAACTATTTAACTAATTTAGCTCAACATGGACATGTTGTGGCCGAGGCATCAAATGAGAAGCCTCATATTTTTGAATCTCATACTTTGTGTATGTTTGCAGGTGATGAGTGACACTTAGATATGTGATTACGAAGTTTGATGGAGAAATGAATTTGCTGGAGGAGATAGATGAGATCAAAGAGTCTTTTCCTAAGCATTTGATCATAGATATTAGAGATGGGAAGTTATTGGATGTTTCCATGAAGGATGACGATCATGTGTAAATTCTTAAGAATATAATGCTCACAATATTGTAGAGGATGAGGAGGTCTTCTTGAATTCATACTCAATGATATTCCAATCACTGGAATACTAAATGAAAGTCTTATTCCAGAGGAAGGAAACCCAAAAGAAGACATGGAACATTTGGAATAATGGTTGGCAGAAACCCAAATGATGGATATTGCATGGATGTTAGAAATAAAATTCAAGATGGTTTTTAATTGTATGAGGATATTATTTTTTTTGGAGAAGAGGATAATGAGTCAAATACTACAGATTTAGTAGTAAAAAATAGAATTATAATAAGAGATATTTATCTTAAAAGACAATGTGGAGAACACTAAAAGGTATGGCCAACAAGTTGTAAATGAGATATGTAAGCCAAAATTGAATAAGCGTTTTATAACTCTTATGGCAAAGGAGGATATGTAGCAGCATTTGGAAAACAAGCGTGCATTTTAGCTAAGGATAAATCTGGATGATGAGATTAATGGAACTATCTCGACGTTGATGAGGAGAACATCCAACAGAAGATGCAATAGAAAAATGAAAACCAATAAGAATTTTTAGCTAATTGAAATACCTTGCACCAATAAAGAAAGTGAACAACAACATGAAAATATGAAAGGAGAACTACAAAACAAGGTTTGGGGTCATGGATGATTGTAAAATTGATGACACTTGACGAGAAGGTCATCAAAATTTTCTATCTTGGGAGTCTAATGTAGGAGGAGTAGAGCTTCTAAGTCGTCAAGTTTTTTGGAGACAAAGCTCCAAACTTGGTCTTAACATGCAAAAGGATTTCTATTTCCTTCTTGTAAATAATTTTAATTTATCAATTTCTTAGTGAATTATAGACAAAGATCAAATTTAGTATATAGGAATTTTTAGAAGAAAGCCTTCCTTTTAAGGCATGAAATTTAGGAAATAGATCATGAGAGGTTGTAGGAGAAAAAATCTTGGTAGAAATTAGAAAGTTGTCTGTATAAGAACATTTTTAGAAATATTAGAAACTATTGGGGGTGCTCTTAGGATTTAGAAAAGCTATGGATATGCAATATTTTCTCAATAAGGAAAATGTTTTTGTACCTACAAAAACATAAGTAATTTGTGGATTGATTTATGGATCTAGGAAAATTTATTTTGTTTGTATATGATATCATAAATTTTGTAAGCCTAAAGGGAAAAAATGGCCAAAAGTAGAATTAGGCCAAAAGAGAAATTTATGATTATGAGTTTATGTGTAGTATACCTAGGGTGGGTAATATGGGGTGCAGAGGGAGGTACACAAGGGAATAATGTAATAATGGGATCGGCCATAGTAATAAATAAGGTGGTTAAACTGTATCATGTAAGGGACCACAAGTAGTCATGTAATAAGCCCATGGTATTAGATAGATGGTATTATCCCCCCTAGCTATACTACACATGCACCTTCCTTGACTCACTATAGTTGTCACACCCTTACTACCAACATAGTTATCATACTTCCCTCTATGAGAAGTCGTGGTCAAGGCATTATCGTATCACCCACTACTAGGACTCCTTCACCAAAAGGTCTAAGGTCTAATTGGGACTTCTTACGAGGGATATCCCCTTAGAAGTTGGGGGGTTCAGCACCATCAACACTCTCTCAGGAAATTGTGTAATTTTTCCAGCCATCGCTCCTGATAGTCAATTGGCTACTTATCCAGTAAATCCTATAGTTTTCATGGCCATGCCATCTACTACCCATGACTCTGATCAGCTCAGAAATTGCGCAGATATGATCAGCAGGTCAGCCTCCAAGCACAAGTATAGTTTCTCTTGCTAGTAGCTTGGAGTAGCAGACTACGAGTTTCCTTTAAGAATCACGCAATTTATAATTCCAAGATCCCCATAGCTAACTACCAGTTCCCCTAACTAATTCTGTAGCTTTTGCGTCTAGTAACCTAGTAGCAAGCCACTAATTCCCTTGAGGAATTTCACAATTTTGTCTAGTAGGCCCTAGGCTAGTTACTCCAAACATTTGCGCAATTTCTGTCTGCCAAACCTCCCTATAGTGCCACATGCTCCTGCATAAAATTGCATACCTTTTTGGCCAAGCCCCACTACCTGCTCATTCTAGAAAGTGCACAGATTTTTCCTGCCGAACCTTTGTACAACATGGACTATTCCCCTCAAACAATGCACATTTTTTGTCCTCGAGCTGGGCTAGACCTCACAGATAGTCACCGTCGATCCGGATTTTCCATCTCCATCACCCAGTGACTCTTGCACAGTTTTCATCAGCAGTGCCCAGAGCCACCATCCCAGCTCGTGACCTTGTTGCCTCTCCCAGTCACCTACATCTCAAATGGTTATGTATCATGGTAGACTAGGAGGATTCTAGTTTTGATGTCATCTTGTCATGAGTGAATACAAGAACATGTACACAAAAAAACATGGTGTGACGACGAACGGGATGAACAAATGGGAGCACATGCAAAATGAAAATTTCACCAATGGACGAGCAAACAATGCATGCAAAGGGATGTGTTCATGATGAATGGATGAGAAAACATGCAAGATGTGCTCACAGACGAATGAACAAAAGAACATGCACCTTTCATGAACATATGAACCTATCAAGCCTTCCAACATATAAGCAAGGAGCAACATGCAAAAGAAGCATCATGCAAACCAACGACCTTCAAAGACTGCACACTTTGCCTTGTAGAGGTGATGTCATGACACACCACAAGGACATCCATCACCAAGCAGTGTTGCAACTCGACATACGCACCAGTATTAGCGTGAATGTACCAACACTATCATGTCGAGTCATGTTGTGAGTCATGTCGTCCACATCTCTACTGTGGGCCATAATGTCTATCAATGTAATGTAATGTGGAAGTCCAAGAGGCCCACTTCTTATACAAAGAGTCATGTAAAGTCAAAAAGTCATGAAATTCAAACAGTCATGAGGGTTGTCGAATAGCCACAAAGGTTAGTTTCAACCTTGCCTATAAATACTCATTGATTTGTACATGCAAAGGAATTTTCACCTCAGCTCCTCCCACATAGCCAAGTCTTATGCTCACTACAACCACCCTACAAAATTCTTTCATAGCTTCCTTTTGGAGCCTCCATCCCAACCTTTCACAACAACATGTCTTGCCTTTTCAAGTACACAATTTTCAGTGATTTTATTGCAAAATGAGAGCATGTCCATTAAAGCTTGTTTTATCCCCCTCACAGGCTATTTCACTAGACATGGTCAAACTATAGGCTATGTAGCTCCCTCAAGAGATTACTCAATTCTCGATGGGAACTAACCTTCCCTCTAGAATCGCTGAACTTTTCGAGCCAACACTCCTAACAATCGATTCGCTAATTATCTAGAAAATTTCACAACTTTCATGAGCAGGCCCTCTATTGCCCAGTAGTCCACTCAGCTCAAAAATTGTGCAGAGATGATTAGTAGGCCGACCTCCCAGTATTAGTGCAATTTCTCTCACCAAAAGTTGTCAGCAACAAACTACTAATTCCCTCCAGGAATTAAGCAGCTTCTACTGCCATGCTCTCCACAGATGACTACCAGTTCTCCTCGGGAATTGTTCAACTTCTACTACAAGTAACCCAATAGCCAAATACCATTTCCCTCGAGGAATGGCACAGTTTTGGCTGTGAGTCTCTTGACCAATTCCTCCAAAAAATTGCTAAATTTCTATTTGCCAAGCCTCCCTGCAACCTAGCTTATTCCTCCAAAAAATTGCGCAGTTTCTCTACCAAGCCTCGTTTCCCTCTCTATCTGGAAACTGCTCATACTTTTTCTACCTGGCCTTGCTACAACCCAAACTGTTCTATTAAAAAGCAGTGCAGTTTTTATCCTCCAACTAGGCCACACCTTATGAACAATCACTGTCGATTTGGATTGCCCATCTCCATCACCCAATGAGTCTATTAATTTTCATCAACAATTCCTGGAGCCTTCATCTCGCCTCACCACCATGTTGCCTCTCCCAGTCACTTGCATCTGAAATTGTTATGTATCATGGTGACTAGGAGGTTTTTGGATTTGATGTCATCTCGTCATGAGCGATTGTAGGAACATGTACACAAATGAACATTTTGTGACGATGAATTGGATGAATGAAGTAGAGCACATGTAAAAGGACAAGTTCACCAATGGACAAAAAAATGATGCATGCAAAGGGATGTCTTCATGGAAGGATGGATGAGAAAACATGCAGGATATGCTCATGGACACACGAACGAACGAACATGCACCTTTTGTGAACAGATGAACATTTCAAGCCTTGTAAGATACAAGCAAGGAGCAATGTGTAGAAACAACATCAAGCAAACCAACGACCATCGAAGACTTGGATCACTTTTCCATGCAGAGACGATGTTGCGACACACCATGAGGACATTCATCACCGAGAACTACAACTCGACATTTACACCAACAACATCCCAAATGTATCATCACTATGATACCGAGTCATGTCATGGGTCATGTCATCCATATCTCTACTGTGGGATGTAATGTCTATCAGCGTAATGTAACGTCAAATTCCAAGAGACCCACTTTTTGTTTAAAGAGTCATGTAAAGTGAAGAATTGATCGAATTCAAATATTCATGAGGGTAGTCGAATAGCCACAAGGGTTAGTTTCACCCTTGGCTATAAATACCCCCTTATTTGTACATGTGGAGGTATTTTCACCTTAGCTCATCCCACAAAGCCAAGATAGTCTCTAATATTTTATTTGAGGAGTGAGTAATGGATCCAACGCCCCTCACACAGGGTTAGTGATGTATGGTGCCGCAATGCCTCTTGGAACTTTCACTTAATTCAGAAGCTAACTAATAGGCCAACACTTTTTTCACACATGTAATATAACTATTGTAAGACTAATCTTAAACACTTGCGATGCATGTTTCTTTAATCTGTGTTTAACACTTGAACTATTTCACTTTTTTTTAATACGTAATATATTAATGAACTGTATTCTATATGTTGTTAAGGTTGTCTCACCCTTGGTGGATACCTTCCGTGACATGAGACAAATCCTTCACATAAAAATTTTGTAACAATTGTTTCACTCATGTGAACTAATCCGTTGAGTGTTATATGTGTTATCTTCCCTCGTGTGTTGTGGCTGTTGCATCTGTGTGGACTAATTCACTTGAAGTTGTGCATGTCCTTTTGTGTTGTGTGTTCCTAGCAAATTGGGGACTTCTCCCAACCTACTTGGGACTCACTCTCACCCTCTCCCTCTATAGTGAAATAACCATTTACACAAGTGACACTTACACTCACCAAACATGTAAACCTCACTTCTCGAAGACAAAGAAGACCACTCTCATATGCTAACAAGCAAGAGTTGTGGAAAATGCTTAAGATAATGGCAATCGGGCCATCATACCAGATGGGACTTCCACACCAAATGGTGTGAGGTCTGGTTGGAACTTCATACTAGGGTAACCCCTTGAATGTTGGTGGCTCCAGCACCATCAACAATGTGCTGAGAATAAACTATTTTACATAGTCTGTGAAGAGCAGGAAGAAAAGGAATAAGGTACTTCAAAAGAAGAGGATATACACTAGGAATCAACCACATAGAAAGAAGAAATGAATCCGAACATATCTTGTAATGCATTGGCAGGAATTACCTCTTCTCAAACTCTCAACACAAGACATATCAAGAATAAAAAGGTAATAATATTGATTGATTCAGGTAGTACCCATCATTTTATTCATTGTAAGATAGCTAAGTAATTGAAATGCTTCATATATCCATCACTACAATGTCAAGTGATGGTTGCAAATGGAGGAACCATAAATTTCTCAAGAAAGTGCCATAATATTAGATTATACATGGGAGAATATGTATTTAATACTTCAATTCTTTCCATTCCAATGGGTGGTGTTGATGTTGTATTAGGAGTCCAATGGTTATAGTCTTTGGGTATGATAACTTCTAATTTTCAAGAACTTTATTGAAATATTTTTGGAAAAGGAAAGGAGTTAAATTAAGGGGTATTGCAAGGAAACAAGAAAATAGAATCATCTCTAATGGCATGAAAAATATTGTAAATAAATAACAGTGGGGCATAATTGCACAATTATGTTCACTAGAGGTTCCAACATCGAGATCATCGTTTTCTCTAAACCTCCAAAAATCCTTGGACAATCATTCCAAGGTATTTGAGACTCCAAAAGGCATCCCACCTATTTTTTATCATGGTCATGCTATTCATTTGATTCCAGGTAGTTTTCCTCCAAACATTAGGCCTTACAGATATACCTATTCCCAAACGAGTGAAATTGAACATATGGTTGTAGAAATGTTATAGGTTGGTATAATTCAACCATGTCAAAGTTCTTTCTCTACTTGAGTAGTATTGGTGCATAAAAAGGATGGATCATAATGAAAGTGTTAGGCTTATAAGGAGATCAACAAGCTAACTATTAAAGATAAATTTCCCATTCATGCTATTGATGAATTATTGGATGAATTACATAGAGAAATTTACTTCACCAAGTAGGATTTTCATTCAGGATATCATCAAATCAGAATGAATATTGAATACATTTGGAAAAAAACATTTATAACTCATGAGGGTCATAATGAATTTTCGGTCATGCATTTTGGCCTTACCAATGCACCTTCTACATTTCAAGGTTTGAGGAATTCCATTTCAAGCCCTTCCTAAGAAAATTTATGTTAGTATCTTTTGATGATATACTAATCCACATCAAGTCTCGGAAGGATCATGTTCAACATGTTGATAGGGTGCTCAAAATATTGGAGGAGAAATAACTATTGACAAAAACCTCCAAATGTTTCTTTGGAGTACATGAGGTGGAATATCTCCACCACATTGTATCTCATGAAGGTGTTAAGGTAGACCCTAAAAAAAGTCTTGGGCACCTATGGACACTCATCCACTCCCATGAAAATCCATGAATCCAACTCAAGCCTTCCAATCATTGTTGGAGCGAGGAATGATAGTAACTTTGTACTTTCTTAGCGAGTTATGAGCCACTTTTCAGGGCTAGGTCTCAAGCTACTATCTAGAACTTCATGAAACCTTTAAAAATGGTAAATAAAAATGGGATAAGGATACTAGTATAATAACTCATACAAGTACTTGATCTGACCCCTCCTACACATGACAGGCATTTTGACAAACATATGACAAATATGTAGTGTACAGTTCATAGCAATAAATTTGAGCATAGGGGCTCATACTTATCTAAGATTCATAAAGAATCATTGATGCCTTATCACAAAAGCTGCACTATTATCTATTAGGTAATATATTTATTATCCTCCCCATGTTAACCTGTCTCCCTACAATCACCACCAATACATACATAACAAGCACATAGAACCCCAACTTAATGAACACAACATTGCAATGGTCTCATACCAGCACCTCTATTATGTTTCCCTCTAGGCTATTACTAATGTCACTATCTAACGACATTCACCTTCTTATAAGGTGTAAAATTTTCTTGCTCACCTGCATTGTGAGGCATTGCTATTTTAAACTACCATTTACCCTTAACATTGTTTTTCCCTTTCCAATGCTATTGTGATTTTGTCTTATGCTTTGACTTATTATCGTTGTGCTTCAATTTCCCAATAAATTCCTCAAGCAACTCAGGCTCATCATACTCAATCCGATCTATAAATGCTAATGGAAATCCACTAACAAATCTTTGAACTTTGGCCTTCTCATGTTTAAGATGTGGTACATACCTTAATAATAGTAGAAACTTTGTCATGTACTCCTCATCTTTTATCTATCCCATCTCTAACTCATAAAAATACATGGTTTTGTTATCATAGTACCTCTTTGACAAGTACTTCTTCCTTAATAGTCTCTTGAATTCATACCAAATCAACTCTTTCATTTTGATGTATCTAACTTGCTTCACATTTTCCCACTAGATGTTTGCTTTCCATTTAAGGCTAAAGATAACTATTCTCACCTTCATATTCTCTGTGTAGTCATGCATCTCAAAGAATTTCTTCATCCAAAGTAGTCATGCTTATGCATCCTCTAGCTTCTTCAATTCCCCATCGAGGGTAGGTGGCTTCATTTTATTGAACTCATCTCAAAATTATCCCCCGACACTCCCCTTGTAAGGATGATAACAATGATTCTCATTGTCGTTTGTTAAAACTAGAACTATAATGGAACTTGTGTCCATCACCTCTTCTATTTGGAGTATCCAAGATAATACCATTTTGAATCATGTCACCCTATCCAACTCATGTCCACCATGAGATATACTTCCATATCCTACATTAATCCTACCCTCCTACTCATGGTTGATATGAAGCAGTCCTTGTCTCTGAAATTATGACAAACTATGAAAATTTACAGCATTAACTTCTGGTTTTTTGTCTTTTGCCTGAATGATCCTATCATTATCTTCCATGCAACTTTTTATTTCTATCTTCAAGCTTCTCAATGTGTCTGCTATATCAAAAGAGTGTTGAACACCAAGAAGGTGATTTAATCCATAGGGAGAGTCTCGTAAATTGTATTCTACCATCCTGGTAGTCATCACTCATCTTCTTCTTGTAATATACCATGTTAGTTTAAAACAAAACATAACATAATGAACATACCTTAGTATAGTTTACAGTAGGATATGTCATCTACAATGTAAACTAGACTAGCACATCACATTATAAACATAATCTTATGAGTACATAAACATCATTTCAACCATTATCCCGTTACCATGCATGACCATACCAACCACATACAATAACCCCATGCACGAACATTGTAACCATGTCAATGTATGCATAGTGATGTATAGACACTAATATGCATAAAAAGTCCATATCTCACACACACATGAAAAAATCCATCCAAAAACAACACCATCTACTTTCACATGACAACACAACTATAACAATGACAACCACCATGCATACATGAAAACACAAGTATAACAATGAAAACCACCATGCATATATGACAAGAACATAAAACCCCAACATAAAAACACATATGCAATCGACATGTATGCATGACCAAGACACCTCCCATCCAGTCTAAGGGGTGAACCAGGCTCTGATAAAACTTTGTGACACCCTCCTCCAAAAATTACCCATGTTAACTGATCTTCTGGGGAAAACATGTGACGGGATGCCACAATGATGTGATTCAACTTCTCATGTATAGTTAAGGAAGTGGAATTTAAAAAACCAAAACAATCTGACCTTCCTTGGGAGGTAGAGACCCTTCAGGAGGTAACCAACCCTTCGAGGTGCTTAACCACTAAGCCAACTTGACAATTGACTGATCTAGGACCCTAGCCTCTCCCATAACAATTCATGCATGCAACTTAGGGCTTCCAACCACTCCCACAGCAATGCATGCCAACAAATTTGTACTTTTCCATTAAACGACCCTCCTTTTTGAGCCACTTTTTCAGGGCTAGGTCTTAGGACACTCCATATAACTTTGTGAAACCTTCAAAAATAGTAAATAATAAGGGAATAAGGATACTAGTACAATCATTGGTGAAAGCCCTTGACTCTACCCCTACTAACCATGATAGGCATTTTGTTAAACATATAAAAATATTTAATCTACAAGTGTGAACGATGGATCTAAGGACATGGGTTTCATACTCACCTAAGAATTGCTAAGAAGCATTGATGCCTGAACACATTATGTGCAGTCTCATCCATTAGGTCATACATACATTGTTCATTCATTTTCAAGTAAAAACATGATGAGAGCCATACACAACTACTGTCATAAAACATATAAATAACCAACATAATAGAAAAATAAATACCAATGAAATCATAGCCACATGATCCACATATAAACTAGTATAATACTCATAGAAATACAAGGAGAAATAATGTCATATTGATGATGCAAAACCCAAACATCGGATGGGAGTACCACATTCCACCAGACAATAGAATGGCTTAGTCAAATCTCTCTTCACCGATTCATCCCCATGCCATATTCCAAGCATGAATGTGGGAGATCATAAAGGAAGTAAGTCCAAAACCATCTAGGGCTTTTAGAGGCCAACCACCTCAACCCATCAAATAGTAATACCACCTTACCAACGGATATCACAAAACCATCATGAGATTGGTCTCTATCCAAGCCTTTCAAGACTCCACAGTGGTTCTTCCAACCAAGGTTGTAGGGATAGTAACTCAACCCACAACTTATATCGGGCTCGGGAGTGTTTGTCCTACTTAGGCTCTAGAACTAGTAACTCAAGCCAACTAGGGCTCTAGATAATTTTTCCAACCAAGGCCCTAGGACTAGTAAATCAACCCAAGTTGTTACAGATCTCTAGAGCATTTTTCCAACCAAGGCTCGAAGAACTAGTAACTCAACCCAAGCTAAGGAAACATGAGAACCAACCAAAACAAAACAAGGCAATAAAGCCATAATCGTCATGGCTATCGAGGATGTCAAAAGGCTAGGAAAATCCACTGTTGGTCGAGACAATCCTCCATGCCAGTGACATATCATGACCAAGAAACCACAAGCATATGTCATGCATGATGAAACTAGTGGGGAAAACATACATGCAACTAGGTACCTACAAGTCGAACCCACTATAGATGTTGAACCTTATCTCCTATTGCGCTTTCATGCTCTTCCTCTACCTTCTTGATCCAAAACTCCAACTATGCCACACCTTCCAAGCATGTTGCAAGAAAACTCTAAGTGTTCGAGAATGAGAGAGAGAGAGAATAATTAGAGAATTCCGAAAACTGAACTGACAAAAGGTTACATACTCATCTTGGGAAGCCTTTTTATCAATGACGCCTCTATTTTCTTCATTTTCCATTATTTTCCTCCTCATATGTAGCCTCTCACCTTTCACCTCCATTTTCTCCTAATTTTTGTTATTTTCATAAATAAATGTGCCAAAAATGACATTTTTCCTTTATTATTACCTTTGTCGATTCCCTTAGCCATTAATAGACCAATGAACACCCACACTACGATGTCTTACCCAACATTGAGCTTCGAATAAATGTCCCATCAATGCTGGTTATTAGTTTTCCTTTTATTAACTTTTATTACATGGAATTTTCACGAGGGTTATTACATGACTCCCTTCATGATGATGCTTTTTCAATTTCTTGATATAATCTATATGCCTCATACAATTATATGCCCACCACACTAAATGTCTCATACAATTGTATGCCTCATACAATTATATGCCCCATACAATTATATGCCTCCCACACTAAATGTGATTATTGTTCAGTATGATTCTCTCTTATATCTATATACAATCTTTTTTATTAATATAATTTAAATCGAATGTGAGAAAATTCATAATTTTGTTAATAATGTTTAATAATATTTTTTAATTTTTATTATATATTTACATTGAAGGTGTTTCCTCTACCATGATGGGGTGGGAAAACACTATTCACTCAGCCATACCCTACATTGATGAGGTTTGTAATCATCATTTTGAAAGTCAATAGTGGCTCCAACATCCCTTGGTCAATCTTCATTTGATCTCTATCTCGTCATTTCTTCTCTAGCTCTTTGAAGTTGTCCTCTCAGTTTTATTGACCCAACTCGTGAACATAAGGGTCTAAAAACCTGTTCATTTTGTTTTCACAATTTGTCTCTTCCCAAATCTTCTATTCCTTTGGTGTGTCTTTACACCATTAGGGCAATTTCTAGTATAATTTATTAACGTAATTTTTCTTTTATTATTTGTGAAGGTAACTTTAGGAGACAATATCTCTCTCATTGGATTATAAATTACAACTTTGAAGCAATAATGTTTAGGTATAATGTTATTTTTGTATTAATGGACTCTATGGTTTCAAGAAATACTTTTTATTTTAAAAATACATTACACAAAAATACAATAAAAAAATATATATTACACAAAGTTCAAAAGGTATAATGCAATAATTTATCAAGGAATTATATGGTGAAAAAATCATTAGTTTGAAAACTACTAGTACAGATCTCACGATTATAATTTGGTTTGGCCTAGGCCAATCCCTTAATGATAATAACTTAAACACCCTTGAGTCATTATTTTTGAAACCATAAGTTAACCTAGTATATTTTTATACCAAATTTACATGTTAAAAAAACATTAAGTAATATATATTAGTATGCATGTGTATTAAATATGTAAAAATGATATTTAGTATATTAATTTTCTTTTAAAAATAATAATAGAAATTATTGTTAATAATATAATGAATTATTGAATATGCTTACATTTGTTATGTATTATCTCTATTGTTTAATAATAACATATAAAAGTCAAATTTTATGAGCACAACTAATTAAGATTAATCAAATCTTATAGGGTGGTTGTGCCTTGTGCTAAAGGGAGGAGAAATGCTAAAAATTCCACTCACCTACATCCAGAATGACTTTGAGAGCTTAGATACCCCTAGGTCGTGGATCCTCAAGCCACAAGTCATCCCGAAAGACTTTGATAGCTTAGATACCCCTAGGCGGTGGATCCTCAAGCCACAAGTCAAATTTTGACTATGAGAAACAACCTCACAAACAACCAAACAAATAATAAAATTAAAAATTGGACAAAATATTCAACTAAAATTTATTTCAATTAATTACTAATTATTTTATAATTTATAATTAAATTATAATATTTGTTAGGTATTAAAATAATTGAAATTGACAAAATTAAATCGATAAAGATTTCAATTACTAGCTTGTTATAAAATAAATCAATCATTATTCAATAATAATAATATTTATAATTTAGTGAAAGAATTATTATTAATAATATGATCACAAAAATCTAACCATTTATAATTTAACTATAAATTGAATGGTTAAATTTAGTTTTGATATCTTTTTAGTGAATAAAATAATACAAATTTAGAAAATGAAATGATTAAAAAATTGAGATTACTCCTTATAAAATAAAATAGTAAATAAATTGACTTCATTGCCTTATGAACGCATCCTAACTGATATAAATTGTTAATTTTAGGTCCCTTGATCTTTCAAGAACGGAGAGAGACCAGATCGCAAAGTGTCCAATAATTAGTTTGTTTGGGGATTTTTTATAAATTCATCATTGTTTTAGTTATTTAATAATTTTTTTTAATATAATTAATGTAATTTAATATTTAAATTTTTAATTCATAACTTTAGGATTAAATAATTGAAATTTACTTGATGTATAAATTTATTCATTTTCAATTTAGTACTTATTAGTAATTAATAATAAATAATAAATAAACAAAAATATTCACTTTAAATTATTTTATTATTTAATAATAATTTTTCTAATTTATAATTAAATTACAAATTTAATCGCTTTGATATTTTTGGGCTGTAAAATAATACTAATTTACGAAATGAAATCATAATTTTGTCAGAATTTACTGGTTATGAAATAAAATAATAAAAAAGATAGACTTCATTTCCATATGAACACACTCGAATATGGTTAATTTTCGGTCTCCTGAGATTTCGAGATCCGGAGAGGGACCATATTAAAAGTCTCGAATAGTTGGATTGTTTGCGGACGTCTTTATAAACACAGTGAAGGAGTGGGCAGTACAGGATTTCTCGACTCCATAAAACTTTTTTTTTCGGTGAAGAAATCGCATCGGGAGTAACTTTCAGGCTTACCTACTGAACCCGATTACCTATATTCTCTGAACAGTCGGCGAGCTTACCTTTGTGAGAGTCACTTTGTATTATAACGCTCGTGCAGACTCCGAAAGTCCGGAGATCATATATAGAAACATTCAGAGGATCCATGGCTTCCGAGGGTGATCACGGGAAGGATAAGCCCAGACTGTTTGGAGTGGATCTAACCCTACACTACACTAATTTCAGCCTTCACGAACACCCAGCAACGTCCTATTTAGCAGGCGAAACCCGTGCAAACAAGCAAGGCCATGAGGAGGTACCAAAGTTAGCGGCTTCTGCTTCCAAAAGCACAAGCACCGCTCAGGACCCTAAATACCGCGGCTTTTCTTGCCGCCATTGCTCAAAAAAGTTTTCTAGTTCTAAGGCACTCGGACGCCATCAGAATGCCCATAGCAATGAGCGAACTGCAAGCAAATTGAATCCCATTTTGAATAGCCCGCCAACTGACAGCTTTCAGTTTCCCGTTGTAGGGCAGGAGCCTAGTAATGCTATGTTCGATTCCAACCGCAGACTTTCTCCCAAGCTTGAGCTGCAGAGAGTGGACCTATCAAATTATCGGCCTCCCTTCGAGCGGCCGCACAATTTTAATGAAGAACTTTCGTCGAGTTCTGTGTATTCTGTTAAAAGGCCCGGAGATGATATCGAATTGGGGTCCAGCTTTTTATCGAATTGCTGTGAACCTCTTATCCTTCTGTGAAAAGTGCCAGAAAGGAAGATCCTCAGCAGCAAAATACATGTGATAATACAGAACATGTGGAGCTTGACTTGACTTTGCATCTTATATTCTTTGATTGCATTATGAAACATTCTGGCTAGTTTGTTTCCATTTCAAATTTGAGCTTCCATTCCATTACCCAGACTCGCCATGAACTCTGTACAGTGCCCTTGAACGTATTCTTTGTTACCTGATATAATAAGTTTACTTCATAACGATATTCTTTGTATCATATAGTGGGCTTTGCGATAATCATAGACAAGGCGAACTTGGATTTGAGAATACATTATTGCCAAACAGAAACATAATTTACTGTCAATGTCTCTATCTCCCTTAGATTTCTCTGAGCTTTCTA
>APFE030571471.1:21709-65478 GCA_000404065.3 Pinus taeda
ACATACAAATAAATAATAAAAATTATTTAATTGAATAACTAAATATATTGGATTAAAATAAAAATCTAGGTGGACAGTAAATTAAACATGGAAATATCAAAATATATACACTAAAAAATTGGAAAGCTAAAATATTCTAAATTTTACTTATGACTAAAATACAATATATAATGTCAATAACAAAATAAAACAAATAAACAAATTAAGGTAATGAATTAGTGGAGATTTAAAATACCATACATAATGTCAATAACAAAATAAAATAAATAAGCAAATTAAGGTAATGAATTAGTGGAGATTTAACTTTGGCCTGGAGAGGTATAGTATTAAATAATAATAATAAACAAAAATTTCAATAAGAAATACAGAAATAATAAATATTTAAAGGCTACAGTTATATTTTTCGAATTTATAACTATAAATTGAGAGGATGATAAATTAAATTTACAAAATTTAGTTTATAAATCCTAATTTAATGTTCAAAAGAATCAAATTAAGAAACGAATTAATTTCTAATAAATAATGAAATTAAAAGAAAAAGTAAATGTACAGTGGTAATTTGAATATTAAAAGTTTAAAATCTTTTAATAAAGAATTAAACTGGAAATTAATTAATAAATATGATTTGAGTGGTTAAATAAATAATCATTCAATGAATAAAGATTAGAATAGTTAAGAACAATAATTAAGATAGTTAGTTATGAAAACTAGGGTTTAGGATTTTTAATAAGATTATAGATTATAATTTTTAATAATTAAAAGATAAATTAATAATTAAATAAAAATATTGTAAAATAAAAGAAAGTTTATTAAATGTGATTATATTAGATAAATATTTTAAAAAATGTTAATAAGTCAATAAAATAAGACATTGAACTAAACAAAAGAAATAAAATGATAAGATAGTCAATGAGCTAAAAAGTAGATGAAAGGACCATGAATGAATAGGTTTATGAATAAGAGGTTTCAAGAATTGGTTAAGTTTGTAGTCATCTACTTTATTGATGTTACTAGGGTGCTTCTCAATGTCAAGTGCCTCTTGAATATGATTAATTGATTGGAATGGAGGAGGGGGTAGGGTCTTAGGTTGATCAAAGAGAAGCAAGTTGTTTGTGTTCAAGGAGTATTATGACATTGGAATGGAGCACCTACTAGGGTTTTAGGTTGATAAAAGCCAATCTAGTTCTTGGTGTTCAACCATTTTTATGAAAATGCAGATTTTCAAATCTCATTATGAGTCATGTATACTATGTGTTCCTTAAGTGGGGCTTTAGAAGACCTACCATTTTTGCGAATACAATATTTTCCATATGAAAGAGGAATAAAGTAGACTTTAAGAGTAATAATATGATCCATTATGTCTTTACAAGATCTCAATAACTACTTGAGGATCCTATAAGGTTTGAATAAGGCTTTGCTGCTATTCTTAGCTTAGAATTTTGAAATATAACTGTTATCACCCCAAGAAACTCTCCTAGGTTGTATCTGGGACTTGCTCCTGAACATTACAAACTGAACAAAAATGTTGGAAATATGGTGGATGAATGAAAGAAATGCTGCATAGTCAAGCAAGATAACCACTTCTAATGTGGTTAACCCAAGACATGGGTGAACACCCTAGACTACAAGGTTTTAGACCATCAATTACTCACAATTTGAGCATTTAGTTGAAATGGAGAATACTAACCACACCAGTGAATGAACAAGACCATGTGATGGCTGGCTGCAACCACTAAAGAGGTCTGTAAATCTATTACCTAATGCACAGAAAGGATGACAGCTCTATGGCATTAAAACAATAAAAACATGCATGAAAATTCAATAATACTAACTAGATTCTGAGAGAGAGGTGGGATGACAACCCCTTTAATACTAAACATCAAGAGAAAATGAAAAATGCATAACAGTCACAGCGAGAAGAAGTGGAAAATGAGTAATTGACAACAAAAGAAGATTGTATTAGCTGAAAATGAAGACTAGACACTCCAGGTATCACAGTAGTAGTTACAGTTAATGGGTCCAAAAGTTGAAGCTTACAACAAAATATCATTCATCAACGCATTACATTTTGTGTTCTCCTTATGGTTGATTACAAAAATATCTGCTATCCTATGCATGGAGGGGTCATAATGGACCACCAACCACATTAATTATTTGATAAAAATCTTTGCTACAATGTGATGGTTGAATGAATACATTTGAGATTTTTGGTACCTCGTTGTCCTTCATGAGTAGGTAGAATGTCCTATTGAAGAATGATCCATAACTCATAAATGCTGTGAACTGCTCGAGGCTTGTCCTTTTGTTCTTCGGCCATAATGTTTTTGAATGCACTTGTTGGAGAGTAACTGCATTGGGTACACGTAGTTGATCGCCTTCATTCTTCGGCATTAGAGAATAGTTAGTGCCCAAGACTTCATGGCGAGCAAATGAGCGGGATCAGGAGTAAACAACAGCCATTGAATCGAGCAATTGAATGATGGAGATTAGTTTACATAGGCTATGAGGAGTTATGTGAATGGGAAAAAGTGGGTTGTTTGATCATGGTCGTACAAATCAAGCAGCTTTCACGAGGTCAAACAATGAGGGAGATAACGGGCGGGAGGACGTACCTGTGGGAGGTAAGAAATTTTCTCGCACCGCTCACAAGAGGTAGGCAGTATTCATATATGGGAATATGGTGCAATAAAAGGGTGACACATGGTGGATGCAACACGCGAGAAACTGCTTTCCCCGTTGACTAACAAACATGCAGGTTACGGGAGCGAGAGCTGTAAATACGGTTGAATTGGGAGATGGATGATTGGATGGTGGGAATTGCATGAGGCTTAGCACAAGTGTTTATAGATTGATGTGATGGGGAAAAAGGCTTGCAAAAGGTGCTTGGTGAGGCTACCGAGGTTATATGACATTTAGACTTAGCACTCGGGGCATGTGAAATATTATTTATAAGGAAATTCAGAGTAAAACATGGATAAAAGGGGGCTATGGGAGTGTAGAAAAATGGCAGAGGAGGAGGGATTGGACTGCTGCAGACTCCTTGTAAGCATCACCAGCACGGCCCAACCCGTTTTTTGATCATCAAATATTCAAACATGTAGGAGAGCTAACATTTGGCTCTTTCTGGGGATGAGATCCTCCGTGTGAGGTCTCAAGAACCTCTAGATGAATGTCTTCTGATAAAAATGAATTAGCAAAATTCCTAGTGTTCTATTGGGCATGGAGTCCGATTGAACCTACACTAAACTGCTAAAAAAAATATTTACAGCTTTTAAGCCCAAAGACCTTAAATCACATAAATTTTCATAAAGTGCCCATTAACTAGGCCATCAAAAGCTACTTCTCCTCCCATACTATTCAGTATGAAGGTGTTGTTTCCTTGAATATGAGAAATGATGAAAGGCCCTGTCCAAAAAGCATCAAATTTCCCATGATTTCTTTTCTTCTTCTTTAGTGCGTCCCATTTCAAAACCAAGTCTCCAACATGAAAATTATCTGCTTTTGTTTTCCTGTCAAAAGCTTCCTTGATCTTTTTCTGATGTGCTCGAGCCTTTTCAATGAGTTTTTCTCTAATCTGATGTACCTCTACTAAATCTATGATTCTTTTTCCCATCTCTTCTTCTTCATTCTACTCTGATTGAAGGGACTTTGCCATAGGGAGAGTAAGCTTAATTGGAAATACTCCCTCTGCGCCATATACCAACTTAAATGGGGATTTCCCTGTGGATTTCTTAATGGTCACTCTGTAAGCCAAAGTGCATATTTGAGCTTGGAATCCCAATTATTTTTGTTGTCCTCCAACAACTTCTTAATTATCCTTATTAACTCTTGTTAGAGGATTCTGCTAGACCATTTCCTTGAGGATAGTATGAGGTGGAATGAATCAGTTTAACGACCATTGAATTACACATATCCACCAACTTTTTGGCTCTGAAGGTAGCTGCATTATCTTTAACTAATTTATGTGGACAACCAAATATGGTAAAGATATTCTTTGTTAAAAACTTCATGACCACATTATGATCAACCTTTTTTGTAAGGATTGCTTCAATCCATTTAGTGAAATAATCAGTGGCCACTAATATCCACTTGTGCTGGCCACAGGAATGTGGATTGATTTCTCCAATGAAATCCAAGCCCCGCTGCTGAAAAGGTCCTTTTGCAAATATTGGTTTTAAGGGCAAGGACTTCAACTATTGTTTTCCTTCAAATATTTGGCACCTGTCATAGGATTTAACAAATGGAAATACATCAGAAAATAAGGAGGGCCAATAATAACCATCTCTCCGGATTTTGTGAGGTGTAGTCTTCCAATAATGGTGCCCTCCACCCATGCTGGAATGAAACTGCTACATAACTTCTATTGATTTTTCTTTGTCCAGACACCTCAAAAGCACCCCATATGGATCCCTCCAATAGAGCAGATTTTCATTAATGCAATATATGGCTGCCCTAAGCTTAATTGTTCTCGCTTGAATTTGGGTAAAGCTTGAAGGGATTTGTAGCTTCAGCAAAAAATTGACTACTTCAGAATATCAGTCACAAGAAGCTAGATTTTCTACCACTCATTGCTCTCTCTCATTCAGCTGTTATTTCTTGTTCTATTTGACCATTTTCTGAATTCAAGCACATAAGGTTTATGTCGAGAGTTATACAATTTTCTTTGGCTAACAACTTGGCAAGGCCCTGACCTCTGAAAAGCTTAGTGGGCTTCAATTCTATATTAAATTCAATCAACTTTGCAATCCATTTAGCCCTTCTTCCATCAGCATCAGGTTGTGTTAAGACATCTTTTGTTGCAATAGATGCCATATATCCAATTATCTTGGAATGCAAGATATAAACTCTAAAAGCTTTCAAAGCTTTGATAAGAGAATATGCTTGTTTTTCAATAATGTCATACCTCACTTCAACATCCCTCAATTTTTCTCTAAAAAATGTTATTGTATATTTTGAACCTTCTTCATCCACCTACAACAATATTGCCGCAATGGTATCTTCAGAGGCAAATGAGAATACATGTAAATCCTTACTCTAATATGGACTTATCAATGTGGGAGCTTCCATTATAGCTTTTTTGATGGAATCAAATGATTTTATTGCTACGTCAATCCATCTTACCTCTGACCCTTTTCTGAGCATGAAGGTAATATGCTTCACTAGTTTTGCAAAATTAGGTATAAACCTCCTCACAAAATTAATTTTGCCAAGAAAGGATTGGATATCCTTCTTCAATCTTGGGACAGATAAAGTCTGTATTGCTTTGACTCGTTCTGGGTCAATTTGGACACCTACAGCAGAAACAATATGTCCTAACAACTTGACTTCCTATAAAGAAAATTGCGATTTTTTGGGATTGACTGAAATTCCAAACCTTCTGCACCTTAAAAACATTTTCTTCAAATGTTGTAGATGGTCATGATCTCTATTGGAGTATATGGTTATTTCATCAAGGTAGATCAAGACAAATTTATCCTTCTCTCCTACAAAAGCTATATCCATAGCTCTCTGAAAGGTGGCTCGAGCATTCATCAGTCCAAAAGGCATCTTGGCATACATAAAAATGCCCCAAGGAGTGGTAAATGTAGTCTTCTCTTGGTCATATGGATGTATATGATTAAAGCCTGAAAATCCATCTATGAAAGAAATTACTTTGGCTCGGGAGACCTTTTCTAGTAAATGCTCCATCTTTGGTAGGGGATAATTATCTTTCTTTGAGCACTTGTTTAAGTTTCTAAAATCAACACACACTCTCATTTCTCCACTTTGTTCCTGACCACCACTAGATTGGCTACCCATTTTAAGTATCTGAGAGGGACTATGATTTTAGCAGCCAACAATTTTTAATCTCTTTTTCGATTAGAGGAAGAAGCATAGGATTTATTGGTCTTAGCTTTTGCTTGAAAGGAATGTCATCTTTCTCCATAGGGATTTTATGCTGGATGATATTCCTATCATAGGTTTTCAAATCACTATATTCCCACGCAAACACATCAGCAAATCGCTTCATTAATTTGTAGTATTCAGAACATTCATGAGCAGATAGATGGGTGGAAAAATTTACATATCTAGTCTAATCTAGACTTCCTATATCATGCTTACAGACTACAGATTGGTCTTCTTTTTGGGTAGCCTCATAAGGCACATCATTATGGTCAAACAATATTTCAAGAGAGATTAGAACTTTAGGAATATGGTTGCTGGGATGTTGGACAATGCTATCTTTACCAATTTTATTTCTAAGTTGGGCTTGGGGATTTTCTTCTAAGGCTTCATTCTCTTGATCAATTTGCATTTTAGAAAACTCATCAATGACTTGCAAGAATCTATTCAATTCAGCATCATCTTTAAAAACCTTCCAATGTTGGACATTATTAGGCAAGGATGGTCTATACTTCACTTGGACTTCATACACTAGTCTGGGATGCATCGGAGGGATAAATAGACTTAAAGACACAACAAGGGAATCAAAAAGTTGATTTTGATCTCTAGGAATATATGAAATACATAGATTGTCAAAGAAATCTTTAAACTTCCATACCTCATCTCTGTGTGCTTTTAGCCTCAGGTGCTTCGCTTGAAATGTTTTATTTACCTACTGAATGATTATATTAGAATCTCCATACACCTTTATGTTCTTGATTCCTCTGTCTTTAGTTGCATTTAGTCCTAATAACAGAGCCTCATACTCTGCTATGTTGTTTGTAACTTGAAATGCCAGCTTAAAAGACAATTGTGTGCTTTCTTGTTGTGGAGATGTCAGCACCACCCCTGCTCCTCCTGTCTCCCTCGAACATGCTCCATCAAATAACATCTCCCAAACATGACTTCCCTGCTCTTCTTTAGCCTGAACGATTGGTTTCCTAAGCCACATTGAGGTCTTATGAGATTCTTCTATTTGGAGAATCCATGCTCCAGAATCAGTGTCTACAGCATAAATAGGATGATTGGTAGGGTTCTTTTCATCACTGATGATGTATGCCAGTTGTGCTTCTCTGTATAATCTCCTGCTTTCTCCTCCAAAGACTGGGACAACGACATATGATAAATCATTCTGCAATGTCCCACCTAGTCCCTTAATCCATCCTCTAGACAGTAGCATGCCAAACTTAGGAGGGACATCTGCCACCACTATGTCCATTACCATGCTCTTCATAGGTAGCCGAGTTAGGGTAAAGGATAGGTCTTTAATCAATCCTAGGCATCTCACCTTCCTTGAATCAAAAGAGAATAAATCATGATATGGTCGGTGATATCAAGGCCTAACTCTTCCATGAAAACTTTAGGCATGAGATTGTGGCTAGCCCCTATGTCTAGCAGGAAATTGTGGAGGATTTTATCATGAATGGTCAAGGAGACATAAAAAGAGGGAGATTTATTATCAATAGGTTCAGTCTTTGGGCTCAACACAATTGCAGGTTTGTCTTCTTGCAAATTGATAGAGTCAGTGGAGATTTGTATGGCTTTCAGCTCAAGAGCTTCATGGATGGGCTTTCTAAACACTTCACTCTTTACAAGTTCTAATAGAGGCACATATATTTTTAACTTTTGGACTTCTGCTTCGAGACTAAAAGGGGAAGCGGACTTACCAAGACCTCTTACCTCTTGAGCTAGAGCTTTGAGGATGACTGGATCAGCGGTTGGTCTCTTTTTTCTGATATTCTATGACTCTGTTTAGATAGCAACTCTTTGGGTAGGATTCTCCTTGACATTATTTGCATTAGACCTCAGATAATATCTTTGCTACTCATGAGTCTGTAGAACAACCTCTCTATCCCACCTTTGACTGTCTTTTTCCTACAGCAACGAGTATTCATATTCAGTCAATGTCAGGAAGGTAGCACTACCTTTATCTTCCATGCAACGTATTTCATCCTCATCTTCAATCTATTCCTCCTCCATGACTACATTTTGAAAAGGGGCTTTATCTTTTTGTTCTTTATTCAGTTCGTTACCCCTTTCCATTATTTATAGCTACTCATTTGCTCTTTAGTATGGATTTGAGTTTCTTGGAGAAAATGTGTTCTGCTCTCTTGTTTTTCCTGAATTCTACTCAATCTTCCGCTTAGATATTTCAGCAGCTAATGACTAAATAATTCTAGTCATTTTGTCTAATTGAGGTTCTAATGATGAGGTAGAGGAAGAATAAGCCTCACCTCTCTGCCTTCTTTTGTCAGCATGACTTTTAAGTTTTTCTACAGCCATTATATTAGATTCTACCTCTAGAGCTACATCTTGCATATCTCCCAGAGTAGCACATCTTCTTTCTCTCAGTAATAAGCAAGAATCGGAGTCAAAAGCATTAGAATAAGTGAGTTTGGCATATGTGGGAGTTGGCTTTACCTCAAGTTGTATTTTACTATACATCCTATTAAATCTTTTATTGAAATCAGGCAAAGACTCTCCATTTTCTCTCTTCAAGTTACCAAACTCAGTATGGTAATACATCAAGTCCTTTTTATCTCCCCATTGCTTAAAAAATGCATCATCTAAGGCTTCAATATCATCAATAGATCTAAGTGTCAACTCTCTAAACCATTTTCTAGCCTCTCCATCAAGCCTCTAGACAAAAATTCTCATCCACACATCATTCTCACTTATATCTAAGTTATCAGCATAACTGTAAAAAGCTTCAAGGTGTTCTTTAGCACTTACCCCATCTGTACGAGTGAATTTAGGCATGTATTTTTGGTACTCTCCTACAGGAATAGCATTTAAAGGAACAGGCAGAACTAGGGGTCCATACCTAGCAGCAACAATTCTTTCCATCCTCATGGGAGCTTGCTGACTTGCCATGGGTAGGGTATGCAGAATGATACTGGTAGATTGAATAGTGGGAAACAATGAAATGGATGGAAAAGAAAGGGAATATGATTGACTGTATGGGATACAATCTTTCGACTAAGATCCAAAGGGGAATTGACTATACAGGGAGCTGTATGTATATTTGCATGTGATTCTTCACTAGCAAAATAAGGTTCTAATTTTTCAAACTCTCTATTTTCAACTATAACCTCCTCTTGTGAAGATATATAAGATTTATTAGGCTTACCTGATCCTGATGCTCCTTTTTGTGATTTTTTCTTCAACTTGATAATCTTCTTAGGGTCACACACTGATTCAGCTTGTGGTTTCTAAGTATTTCTTCGAGTAGTCTCACGAACTGAGCCATAACTACAATGTGGAGTCAACAAAGGCTCGTCTTCTTCTAGTGGAGTCGTCAGGTAGATGATTGCAACTAGAAGTGTGCCCAGACTTTGTCTATCATCAAAATATGGAATTGTGTCGTCTCCCAGGGAAGCTGAGCTTCAACCTCCTATCCTCAGCAATGGCATCAACAATGTTATCACACCAAGAAACTCTCCTAGGTTGTATCTTAGAGATGCTCAGGAACATTACAAATTCAACAAAAATGTTGGAAATATGGTGGATGAATGAAATAAATGTTGCATATTCAAGCCAGATAACGACTTCTACTATGCTTAACCCCAGACATGGGTGAATACTCTAGACTACAAGGATTTAGACCACCAATTACTCATATTTTGAGGATTTAGTGGAAATAGAGAATATTGACCTCACCAACAGATGCACAAGACCATGTGATGGCTTGCTTCAACTAGTAAAGAGGTCTGTAAATCTATTATCTAATGCACAGTCAGGATGATAGCTCTATGGCATTAAAACAACATAAACCTACATGCAAATTCAATAATACTTATTATATTCTAACATAGAGGTGAGATGACAGCCCCTCTAATGCTAAACATCAAGAGAAAATGAAAAATGAATAACAGGCACATCCTGGAATAAAGAAGAAGTGGAAAGTGAGCAATTGGTAGCAAAAGAAGCTTGTATTAGCTGAAAATGAAGACTAGATGCTATAGGTATCATAGTAGTTACGGTCTCCAGAAGTTGAAGCTTACAACAAAATATCATTCATCAACCCATTACATTCGGTGTTCTGGGTATATATAGAGGTTGATTACAAAAATATTTGCTATCCTATGCGTGGAGGGGTCATAATGGACCACCAACCACATTAACTATTTGATAAAAATCTATGCTACAATCTGATGCTTGAATGATAACATTTGACATTTTTGTTATGTGATTATCCTTCTTGAGCAGGTAGAATGTCCTATGGAAGAATGATCCATAACCGATAAATGTTGTGAACTACTAGAGGAGTGTCCTTTATTTCTTTGGCCATAATGCTCTTAAATGCAGTTGTTGGAGAGTAATTGCATCAGGTACAGGTAGCTAATCGCCTTCATTCTTCGGCAATAGAGAATAGTTAAAGGTGGCAAATACTTCATGACGAGCAAATGAGTGGGATTAGGAGTAAACAACAACCATTGAATCGAGTAATTGAATAGTGGAGATTAGTTTACGAAGGCTATCGGGAGGTATGTGAATGTAAAAAAGTAGGACATCAAATCATGATCATACAGATCCGATGGCTTTCGTGAGGTTAAACAATGAGGGAGATAGCGGGCAGGAGGACATACGTGTGGGAGGTAAGCGGCTTCCCTGCACTACTCACATGAGGTGGGTGGTATTCATATGCAGGCATGCGATGCAATAAAAGGGTGACACAATAGATGCAACATGCAGGAAACTACTTTTCCCGCTCACTAACGCATGCAGGTTACAGGAGTGAGAGCTGCGAATATCGTTGAATTGGGAGATGGATGATCGGATGGCACGAATTGCATGAGGCTTAGAGAACGTGTTTATTGATTGATATGACGGAGAAAAAGGATTGTGAAAGGTGCTTGGTTGGGCTACCGAGGTTATATGACATTTAGACTTAGCACCCGGGGCCTGGGAAATATGATTTATAAAGAAATTCAGAGTAAAACATGGATAAAAGGGGGCTATGGGAGTGTAGAATAATGGCATAGGAGGAGGGAAACGACTTTTGTGGACTCCTTGTAAGCATCACCAGCATGACCCAACCTGTTCTTTGATCATCAAATATTCAAACATGTATCAGAGACGACAATAATGTCTTATGCATATTTGGGAGGGTTATTGGCATATTTGGGAAGGTATGAAAAAGTGGGTCTATAAGAGTTATAGATATGGGAAGAAGCATAATCATTCTCTTTAAGGTAGTTGGGAATTTGGTCCTTATCAAGAGATAATAATTGAGGATCATAAATTTTGAGCCCCTTAATGAATTGGGTCTTTAAGATAGTAGACTTATGATTTGGGTGATGATGAGAGTTCACTTGGAGGTATTAGTCATGTGAATTTTCTCCTAATACACTTGAAAGGAAATGGATCCATTAGAATGTCATGTTACAAGGCCATCCTAAAAGGAAAGGGATGAGTTTTCATGTAACTCCATGGTAATTTGGACAGGTGTAGGGAGACTAGGAAGGCATGAAGAGAAAGAAACCCATATGGCCAAAAAATTAAAATGTCCTCAAAGAATCTTCAGTGAATAGATACCATAATTTTTCCTTCATAAATTTTGTTTTACATATTTTTAAAAGATTAAGATAATCCATACTTAACAATAAGTAAATATAATATATCCTTATCCCAAAAAACTAATAAAAATACCACATCCTTTCAAATTATTCACTCTTTTGAGGTAGGATGCATTTGGTTTTATGAAATAGTAACTATAGGTTATATATTTACTATAGATTGATGTAATTAAATTTGATGGTTATTTTCTTTTATAATTACTATAGAATCATTCTCATCCTACATTTATCTAGGTTATATATTTATTTTATATTGATGTAATTAAATTTTATTATGACTATTATAGTTTTATTCTCACCTTACATTTATGTAGTGTAAAAGTGATAAAGCTAAAGTGAAAATTTTGTAAAATTTGAGAAAAAAATGTTTACAGTTCAAGATATTTATTTCTTCTTTGCATTTGTTAGATATGGGATTAGGCCCGCCACCCAACACACACAAACACATAGGTAGAGAGCATGTTTCAAATCCATACTCGTCATGAAAGGGATTATAAGTCCTCTTATTTTTTTGCTAAAGCAAGAAACAGACCTTCTATTTCATGTAAGTGTGCAATTTTGCAATATGTAAAAACATCCAGCACCCTTTGTGGGCTAGGGAAAACTAGAAAGTTTCCCTAGAGAATAAGACACTCCCACCCTGGAAAAGTACCCCCCTAACTCTTTAAGTTTCATACAAAAAAGGAGAAACAGGAAAAGTTGGGCACATGAGCCATCCACAAAAACCTGCGAAAACTACCCGTTAGCAAGCCTCTTTGATCGCCGCTGTTCAAATTCTTCTCTTAATCTGACTACGGAAATGCAAAATACTTCTTGAAGGAGAACGGTACTTTACCTCCCACCCCATGAAGCCACTCGATCAATCCTGACTGCTGATCAACTTTGCAGAAATAGACGGTTGAGCTTAATATCGCACAATGAGATGGTGTCAACTTTTAAGGTGCGATGGGGGTGGTTTTCAAATCCGGCCATCCACCGTGTGTCACGTTCTATATGGTATCGCTGCTCATGCTCCAAAGCCACTTTTTGTTGGAAAGTGGTGTGGTCCCATTAAAACCACTCAATCAGCTGTATTTTCACTCGACTATGGAAATTTGGATGCTGAAGCCCCCATATCTGCTACCGAAAACTTTTGCCTAACTTTTGCCTAACTTCGGGGATTATAGAAGAAGAGATAATCCAATCTGACATAATCAACGAGGGCCAACATTTTACCTGTTTGACCCAAATGAGAGAAACTAGCCAAGAACTGATCATCGAGACCTATCCTTTTTTGGTTTTGTTCCAAAACATTTCTTTATCCTTTTCTGCTAGGTTGTGATTGTAGGCTTTTAAAATGCTTTGTGGTAGAGCTTTCCACCCTATCAGAGTTATGTTTTCCTTTCATATAACACCTTGGTTGGCCAAGAAATCCACCAAATTGTTAGCCTCTCTTCGCACATGATTGAACCTAACAGAGTTAAGCCCTTGAAGGTGACCCCGAATCCTCTGGAAAACTCGGATTCATTTCTAGTGCTGATAGACTTTCTCTGGTTCTAAGCCACAATAAATTCTTTTGACTGAGTTGATAACTAACTCTGAGTTGGCTTCAATGATCACATTGTGACAGTCCTCCTACCTCAAAATCTCCAAGCCTTGCTCCATTGCCATTAACTCTACGATGTTATTGGTATCTCTTCCTAAATGACAGTGGAAAAGTGAGAGGATGTTACTTGCTTCATCCCTTAGAACTCCCCCATAGCTAGCTATACCAGGGTTACGCTTTGAGGCCCCATCGACATTGTATTTCAAAAAGCCTCTTGGAGGAGGTTGCCAGTACTCCTTTTCAGTAACCTCTTTATTAGTTGTTTTGTTATGGTCTGGTAGGATGATCTCCTGTAATCCTAACAGGCTGAGAGTTCGAAGGTCAATGCCTGAGGGAGGGTTTTTGGGAAGATTCCTGATTAAAGAGCTCACTTTTTCCCTGATCTGCTTTAAGATCTGCTCAAATAGGTTAAGAACTTGACTCATTTCCTCTTTGAAGATTCTCTTGTTCCTTTCTTTCCATATATTCCAAATAATAAAACTTGGCATGAGAGCCCAAGATAGGTTGAGAACTTCATTATCCGAAAGGTATCTCCTCCATTCGATTAGGGTGTTTGTAATACTCTCTTTGTCCCCGTTCGACTGTTGAAAGATGTTGGTAAAAGAATCACAAAGCCTGTAAGTGTAATTACAACTGTTGAGAAGGTGTTCCATAGTTTCCTCTTGGGCTTCATAGAGCTTGCAGATGGAAGGTCCTAACATTCCCCTCTTTCTAATGTTGTCCCAGGTCAAGATTTTCCTGTGATGGACCAGCCACATGAAGAGTTTCATTTTCATCCACCCTTGGTGTCTCCAAAGGTTCAGTTAGGTTTTCTTTGGATCCTGGGAAACTAGCTCTAGGAGAATATTTTTTGCTTCCTTGATATTGAAGATGCCTTCGATGTTGTTTCCCCATATGAGTTGGTCCTACCCTCCTGAAACTGAGATCATCCTTTGATCCACCATTTTTCCAAGAGCCTCTGCCTTTGTTGTCATCATTTTATCATTCTTGCACTCTATATTCTTCCATATCCTCCATTTTTTCATTATTGTGGGTGTTATCACAAAACTCCTCTTCTAGCAATCTTGGTTCTTGTTGCCATTTCTCCTCCCAGAAAAGAGACAGGTCTCCTCTAATTTCCCAAAAACTATTTCTTTGGACTAAACCTCTATTTTCCCAGGCTTTGTTCTAGATAGCTGAGATTTTTATGTTTCCAAACATCCTTATGAGGTGAGTGTGATGCCAAGTGCTTGCATATTTTTCTTTCTATATTTTTTCCCATGGTGCCTTAGGATTTTTCACCCAACGCCACCATAGTTTGGTTACTAGCACTTCACTTAGGATCTCTTGATCATCTAAGTCTAAGCCCGCATGATTTTTGGGTTTACAAATCTTTTCCCAAGGGACCAAGGCCCATTTTTTCCTAGCTTCCAACTTACCCCAGAGAAAGTCTCTTTGGATGTTTCCGAATTGATGCAAGACTCCTATGGGGGCTGGTATTGTTGAAAGCACAAAAAATGGAATTGATTGGAGCACAACCTTTGCCAACACTAGTCTGCCTGTGAAATTTAAAGATCTGCTAGTCCATTTTCTAACTTTATCCTGCATTTTGGTGATCAAGGGTTCTCTAATTCTCTTGTGGAATGGTTTCGATGCTAAAGGAACTCCTAAGTAATTTGAAGAGAGGGAATCCCTCAAAAATCCTAAAATTCTGGAGATGTTTCTCTCAATAGCAATATTGGTATTAAAGAAAAATATTTTGGATTTGGACAGGTTGACTTCCATACCTGAGGCCATGGAAAAGTCATTAAGAATTTCTTTGAATGCCTGAGCTTCTTTGAGAATGGGGATAGCTTGTAACATAGTGTCATCTACAAATTCTTGATGTGTCAAAGCCTGACCATTCTCATTCAGAGTGAGACCTTGAATTTTACCCATTACTCTGGCATGTTTGATAGCTCCGCCAAGACCTTCCATCATCAGAGTGAAGAGAAAGAGAGAAATCAGGTTTCCCTACCTCAACCCTTTGGAAGGAATACAAATCTCAGGAGGAGAGCCATTGACCAAAATTGAAAAGCTGGAAGAGGTGACTAGGGCCATTACCCATCCTACCCAGATGTGATAAAAAACCAAAATCCTTTAGCATATTCTTGATATAGGTCTAGTTCACATTGTCATAAGCTTTTGCTATGTCGAGTTGCAAGATCATACCATATTTCCTTGTGTTGGTTAATGAGTGAACCACTTCATGTACTGGAATAATGTTATCCAGAATTTGTCTGCCTTCAACATAACCTCGTTGCTCCCCCGATATCGGAGAGGGGAGAAGAGGTTTGAGTCTGTTGGCTACTACCTTGGAAATAATTTTGTAGACCGGATTGCAAAGTGCTATGTGTCTATACCTATCTGGTGTCTGATCATTTTCCTATTTAGGGATCAGGGATATGAAGGAGGTATTGAGCGCTCACAAGATGGTTTTTTTCATCCTAGAGTCTTCCACCACATTCAAAATATCCTCTTTTACAACATTCCAACAAGCTTTAAAGAAGTCTAAATTCAAAGCATCTGGGCTTGGTGCTTTGCCATTCTGCATGTCTTTAAGAACCTCACTGACCACTTCTTCCATCACTGGTCTGTTGAGATTGTAATTTTCCTATCTAGTGAGTAGCTTAGGTATATGCTTAGTTAAATCCCTCATGAAATTTTCTCTATATGGATTATTTTCCTAGGCATTTCACGGAAGTGTTGAACCAACTTGGCCTCTATCTCTTCATGGGATTGAAGATGTTGTTCATACTCCTTTTTTAATGAAGATATTCTATTGTGTGCTCTATTTGCCATGGTGGAATTGTGAAAAAATCTAGTGTTATGCTCCGCTTCTTTTAGCCATTGGACTCTAGAATTTTGTCTCCAAAAATATCCTCTCATTTACACCAGTTCTCCCAATCTTGATGATATTTCTCCACTAAATCCTTCTTGTCTTTATCAAAACCTTCTAAGATCATAGCTTGGTTGAGTACCTACATTTTAATTTCCACCAGTTCATTTTCTGCAAAAATATTGCCAGAATTCTTCTTATTCCAATCCTTGAGCCTTATTTTTATGTGCTTTAATCTTTTATGAAGCATGAAAATTCTAGTTCCATGAATCTGTAGATCTTCTGCCCACCATTTCCCAATGTTACTAATGAAGTCTGGGTGTGAAGGCAAAATATTCTCAAATCTAAACGGTCTATTCCGGGGGGTGCCTATACCCTGGATCTCCATTTGAATTAGCCAGTGATCTTAGCCTCCCATTAGAAGAACACTAGTTGTTATTTCGTTATCGAAAAGCATGAGATCCTCAAAGATAACGAATCTATCCAACTTGGATGCTACCTAAGACTATCCTCCTCTCCTGTTGTTCCAGTTGAAGAGGGCATTACTTGTATCCACATCCACTAGTTTCATGTTATCTAAAAAGATTTGAAAAGATAAGGAGTCTTTACTAAGAGCTCTGGTGCCCCCTTTTTTTCCCGAAAGTGATTTTATCATATTAAAATCTCCTCCCATGATGCAGGGTATTTCGGCATGTCTTAACCGAAGATACATTAGGGATTATGTAAAATTGAGTTCGTCTTTTATTCTTTGAGGTCCATACACATTCATGACTAGATATGTACTCTTTTCCCCAATAGGCTACATCACTACTAATAAATAATTCCTTGCAGCTTCGAAATCAATTAAATAAATTCTTTAGGGGTTCCAGAGCATGAGAATACCTCTTGATGTATTCTCTGCTTTAACTTCTATATATCCATATTTATTGACCCACTTGCTATGAAGTTGTCTTAAACTTTGAATGGAACATTTCATTTCCTGGATAAAAATTATATCCGGAGTAGCCTATTTCATTTTATTATTTAGCTATCTCTACTTTCTTTTACTGCCTAGACCTCTAATATTCCAAGAAGTGAACTTTATCATTAAATATTTGTGAAGGAGTAGCTAGTGGGATCTTTCATCTTACCTGAATATATCATGAGCTTTCCACATTCCATCAATCGCTCATTTTGCTTTTTTATACCTCTCTTTTTTCCTAGGTTTCTGGGTGCTAATCATGGAGTAGATTTTATTGTCTTCACTCCTTAGTTACTCAACCTGTTCCTATTTTTTTTTCCTTCTCTAGACCCTTTTCCTAAGTTTTCCATAAATATAGTTGATGTATTCTATTGAGCTCTTCCTGGGGTAATGATTCAATCCCCACAGATGTTCCTTGATTTAAGAACCCTTCCAAATATAGGTTTTCTCTTTCTAGAATATCCTACAGTTTTGTCTCCTCCAGATCCATTTCACTCTGTGTCATTTCTTGGTCCATCTCCGATTCTATGTCACTCATCATTATTACTTTCTGCTTATCATTTTCCCAAGTTTCTTCATAGTTACCTTCCTTCTCCTTCTCCCCCATACTTTCTTCCCTTGCTTGATTTTTTGTTGTTCTTTCTTTGTCCTCTACGAAAACTTGGAACTGATTATGCCTACCTTGATATCTGTCCTTTTGTTGCAACTTTTGCCCTCTTTTTCTACCTTTTCCTTTATGGACCACCTTGCGAAAGTTGTCCAAGTCTTTCATTTTATTAGTTTTTCTATTATTCTCCATATTTCTCAGAGGATATTCTCTGAGAATATTCCCATGTTAATGACATTTATGACATTTGAACGTAATATGCTCATAGTCCACTTTTTGAATCAATTCTTCATCGAAAACTTCTAGTATTACCTCATCTGGAAGAACTCCTGATAGATCCATCTCCACAAAAATCTTGGCAAAGGAAGTATATTTTCCTCTTCTAGTAGCTTCTGAGGTTTTGATAAATCTACCTAACTTATGGCCTCTGGTAGCTAACGATTCAAGTTTCCAACAATCGAAAGGTAAGGAATAGAGTCTTACCCAGACTAGGACCGATGTGAAAGTTTCCCGCTCTGAGACAAAGTTCATGTTCCATGGCCTCATATAGATACCTGTTGCTACGTAGAAGTAGAGCCCTCCTACAAACACTCTGTCTTTATCCTCGATATTTTTGAACACCATTGTAAAGAAACCCTTTGACCCAAGGTGTAGATCAATGTTCCCTTTGGGTTTCTAGTGGTACTTGATCCATGTCTGTAAGGCTTTTTCCGTGGGCCAGAGTCCCATGAATTTGCAAATGATTGCTAAGGTTTGCATGTGCTCCCTGTATGCTTGCAGCCCAAGATCATTTAAAATAAATTTGGATGTTATTTCAGCTTTGGGTTTACAAGACCCCTTTTGTTTTTTCTCATTTGTTTCCTATTTCTTTTTGTCATCTTCCTTCTTGTTTTTAGTGCTGTTGTTCCCCATTGTTTTTTCCTCCATCTCTTCCCTTTACATGTTGCTCCTTTCTTCTTCAACTATTTCTCTAACTTTTTTTTGGGGCTTCTTGCCCTTGTTAGCCACAGCCTCCTTATAGGATGGAAATCGGCTCCCTCCTCTACCTTCATTCATGGATGAAGAATCCTACAGCCCGCTGAAACCCTGGTAATTCGTTATTCTTGAGTACCAGCCAGATTCAAACCCTCCACAAATTCAATCAGTGATCTTAGGTATACTCTCCTTTACTCAGAGATTCATATTCCAAAAATTTTGTTACTCATTTAAGGATTATAAGTCCTCTTCATTTTGAATCATATCGTAATAAAAAAAAAAAAAAATCAAAATAATATGTTTTTCTTCATTGACTTTAAATAAAGCATACATAGTTAAAAATAAAATATCTTATTTAGGATCCATATGGTTCACATTATTATTATTAATTATTTTTACCTTAAGCTAAATTGTTTTACCTCACACAAACAAAAAATTGAGTACAACTCAACCATACAATATCATTCATATTTACCACAAATGGTCTTAACCTACCGACCCAAACCAAGTACTTTTCACCATCTTCCTATAGAATAAAAAGTCCAAAATTTTAGAAAATGTAGCATTTGCATCATAACTAGAGTATCTATGAAAGCATCAAACTATAAGAAACTAAAAAGAAACATTAATCAACTATGAGTCAAGAGAAGTACTTTATGCTAGATCTTTTCAACTCAACCCGAATGATTCTCATAAAGTGGTTATGCATGGGATATGGTTCTCAATCTAAGTTAGACTATTGCCCCTCTTTTCCATTTGGAACCTCACAATTCTCTACTCCCTTTTGACAACTACAGTGTTCACAAATAAAATTAATCAACTTCTCTTTCCTTCAAAATTATTTTAATAGAAGTTTTCATCTTCAAATATAAGAACAGAGCTTGCAAGTACTATTTTTTTTACCTCTAATATGACTATGCTTTGAAATAATCTCCCGAAATTCCTCTCGTAACTTCCAGTCTAAATGTGCATGGCTATATCTAGCTATCATGTTTTCAAGGGTTTGAGTATCAATGCAAATATCATTGGGAATGACTTATTTGAATTCTTAAGCTACCTCTTAGTTTTTTTATTGGGCACTATTACCACCCTGGGCCCTTAACCATCATCTTCTCTTTCTCCTCATGTAGTGAGGCTACATGGTAACTACATGGGAGGGGTATCTCTAAAAATAAGCAACACACTCTGTATTGTTGAAGGAACACCAAGGTTCAAATTTTGGCCAAAATTAAAGCACCTGAAATTTAAGACAGTCAACCAAACTGAGATAAATAGAAGAATAAAAGTTTGAAATAGGAAATCCTAAAAACACCTAGGATTTGACTACCACAACTATTAGTAGGGCATATATTTTTCAAAATGAAAGTCTAACTCACCTCGAGTGCCAGAATTAAGCCAAAGCACTCATGCAATAATTGAGGTCCCAATACAATCATTTTGAATTATAGAAAATCCACCAAACTATACCCTAAGAACGAAAACAACTACAACATAGAAGTGTATATGAACGTTACGAAAGTTGTGAATTACCCTATGAATGTCTAGGTACACTCTCTATGTGTAAGGAGTATATCATCTTCCAATAATTCCAGAATTGATAACTGCCTTTAGACCTCTACTCTCCTCAGGGTAGCAATCCCTTTCTCATAGTACAAATTCGTGCTCCACGTGACTATTTAGATTTATTATAATGCAAAGGTTTCTTTCATACTTCTAATTTTCTAGGGACACCATTGCTATTAAATGAACTACAATTAGCTCTTGTGTTGAAAGTTCAAATTCCCCAACTTACATACCAAAATCTTTGATGATAACCTTCGATCATTGATAGGGGTTCAATTCTCCATAAGGCAATCACTTAACCAATGCTATTGCCCCACTATGGCTTCCTTTGTCAGTCCACCAACACTATTTAATAACTTCAATTTACATGTGGTTGCACGCATGGGGTCGTCAATCTGCCCCTCCATTAATGATTCCCGTGTCATTTAGTCCATTGGTGGGAGTGGATACCCATACCACCATTCTTTTTAAGCTTCATCCCACAAAAAAATGGTATATTGTCTTTTTATTTGTGTGCTTTTGTGTGCATAGAGGAAATATATAAACCTGAGATATAATCATTCTATTTAGATAATAGTGCAAAATTAGTTTTGTTATTAAGGTTTTTTAAAATGTTCCATGTCATGTTCAAAATTAAAAAAATTATAAATCTCTCTCCTACCTTGAATTAAATGAAATGTCTATATATATAAATTATTGATATGTTTTTTGTTATTAATGTTTTTAGTATGGCATGTAACACCATATTAAAAATTAAGTATCTACACATAGTTTTTACAATAAAATATGAAATATAATATTTTTTAATTTCATTTACTCTATTTATTTTTATATCTAAAATTGCTATAAAATTATGTTACCTAATATGGACATTGAAATATTTTATTTATAACAAGTATAAATATAGACACACCACATATGACCTAAAGAAATAATTAATCACATATTCCCTATAGTTGAAGGATAAATTAATTATAAGTGTGTTTATCTAGTATAAGATTTTCCACATGAACACTGAATAAGGTAGAGTCTCGAGACTAGGCACACGATCCATTTTGTCATTAGGAGATTTCAATAACTACTTGAGGGTTTTATAAGGTTTCAATATGGTTTTGATTTTCTTCTTAGATAAGAATTTTGAAATGTAATTTGTAGTTCCTTTTATAGATGGAAAGGATATCAGGGCCCTTGGAGGGAAATGGAGTGTTTGGAATAGCGCGAATGAGAATATCGAGAAGATTTATAGATTTGGGAAGAGGAATGACCATCTTTTATAAGGGAGTTGGTAAGATGAGGTTCCTCGAGTGATAAGAATTGGGGATGAGGAGAATTGGGGATGAGAAATTTTGGACATTCAACAAAAAAAGGTCTTTAAGATAGTAGAGTTTTGGGTGAGGTCATGATGTGAGTTTGCATCGATGTATTAGTCTGTGTGAATATTATTCAAGTACACATGAAAGGAAAGGGATCCATTAGAATTAAAATTGATAAGGACATCAACAAGGAGAATGATTAAGTGTTCCTCTAAATCCATGGTAAATTGTATATGCGAAGAGGGCTTGTAAAGGTTGTTAAGGAATGCATGAAGAGAAAGAGGCACATGTGGCCAAATAATCAAAGTATCATTAACAAATTGAAAGCATCATTTGGAGAAAGAGAAAGAGAAAAATAGATAAGATCACATTGTCATGCCTTAAGTCTATTCATAAGAAGTTCCTTTCAAGCAAAATAAAATAGATTTTAGACACATCTTAATGTGATTGAGGGCTTCGTTATCATCAAACCTCAAGATCAAATCTAAGTTTTCAAGAACATCAATGTTTCTATAGATGTGTATGACATAAAAGCTAATCATGATTTCATGAGGGTAAATATCGATTGAATTGGCTTTATGAATGAATTGGGAAGAATTCTTAGTAAAGGAATCATAGGAACAAGAAATTGGTTGTAGTTTATCAATAAGAAATCAAGAAAGAGAATGAGTAGGGGTTCTACATGCTCTCATAATTATGTTACAATGGGGCTCAAAGGCCTATTTATTATTGAGAATCAATGGAAAGCCATAAAAATGAAAAAAAACTAACCTGAGGACACAAAGTTCCAAAATATTATGGGACTTGTTGGGGTAAATTAGTACATCAACTTCTGGAGGTAATAACTTTGGCATTCATTATATGTTTTACGTGTATGATACCCTGCTAGAAATATCTATCCCAAAAATACAACTTTGATGAGGCTCATTAATGGGAAAGTTATATGGACATTAATGAACCTCCACCTTACTAAAATCAACTTTTCTCACAATTATGTATATGTTTTACTTAGATTTTTCTTAATGAGAAGAGTAAAGATTAGATGTCATGTCTAGTGGTCTAATGTGCATTGATTGCAGGTTTTTGAGAAAAAATTGGCTAATTAAAGTGCAGGAACTCAAATGAGACAAGAAAGAGGGATTATAAGAGATAGGATCTCCCTCTTTAACTCCTCACTCACTCAAATATTCCTCAATCAAATCTCATCATCTTGGAGTTACAAGGAGCCAAGTCATGAGGATCATTGACAACCAAAAGAGTGATATTTGAAGACCAGTTGATCTTGAGATTGGGAGAAAAGCTTCCCCAAATTTTAGGGAGTTGCTGGTAACTTAATTTATATAAATAAAGAGGCCTCTAGCCTCATTAGGATTCAAATTTTTTATTCAAGGTAGCTAAGCATAATTTTTGAGTTAAAGTACTAAAGCCGAATACTCTTCCATAGTTTTTATATTTTAATGAAAATGAGAAGCATTCCCTTGATGCAGCACTCAGTTGACTCATAGGGCTCAAACTCTTTGGTTAGGGCCCAACCCTAGTAGGAAAGGTTCGTCTTTTTGTAGATGTATGCTTATATTATACACATAGTTAGTTCACGGACTGATTCTGGTCTCGTTAATTTGCAAGTATTGGTAAGGTTCTTTAGTTTTCTTCCATTTGTTAATAGTTCTAAGAATAAAATCATAGTGAAAAAAATATATTCTAGAAATGTTGTCACCAAGTGGTTTCCACCTCATTTCTCCCTTTCAAGGATCATGATTTGAGGAATACTTCCATACAACCCAAAAAACAAAATTCCTTCTTTTCTGCATAATCTAGGGTTTCTTGATAATTTGGTCATTATCTTTCAGTTTCGTAGGATAAGCTGCAATTGGCATTCGTGATCTCTTAGGTTTTATATTTATTTCCCAAGTCTTTTTTATTTGTTTCAAGCACTTCCATTCATGAAATTAGCAAATAAATGGTAACAAATCTCTTTTCTTCTATTGAATAAACCCTTCTTATTTATAGATGAATTTATGTATTAATGAAAACAATGATGTGTGTTTTTGTAGGAGCCTTTACATTATAGGTAGACCTCATCTCACTAGCCTCATCCAAGCCATATCCACCTTGTTTTCAAAAGTCACTAAGGTCGCAATTCGAATTCTTGTTTTATAAGGAAATTTTTCCATTTCCATTAAGAAAATCCAACCATATTAAGGCCTTTGCTTGAGTTCTAAGTAGTGTCAGCCACTTCAATTCCTTATTCCCTCCTTATTCACCTTTCCCAAGGTCCATTACACCTTCTAGATCGCCTCCTAAACTTTCAGCCTGTTCCTATAGTGAAATAGCCGATCCTATACGAGAACTAGTACATCATGTAGACATACTATAGGAATTCCTGTAGAAGCATGTTTTGAGGCTGAATTGAGAGAAATCATCACCAGAGCCAAGATTGGTCCCCTACTTGACCTCCAAGCCATCAAAACCATTGTACCCTTCTTCCTTCGCACATGTCCTCCCTACCAAATTACAAGGAAAAATTAGCATTTACATTTATAAATCAAAAAGATAAAGAAAAAAGAGTTATTTTATATGTACACATGAAGACAACAGTTAGTCCTCTCTACATTAGATTTGATGCTTAGATTAGTTAAAACCTTACATGGGACAAGTAGGGTTAAGGTAGGGTTATTTTTCAGGAAAATTGTGTTAACAAGCAGATAGATGATTTCATGTTATTTTACAAGAATTTTTTTCACTCTTTCATTCTTGCAATTAGGAAACATTTATTTTCTCTTATTTAGGGTAACATTTCCCTCTCGAGTTCGTAATCATACTTTTTCTAGTTAATAGAAGGTTGGTTTGATAAACCCTAGTGGGCTTTTTCTCAAGCTATGTAGTGAAAAGTTTAGATCAATTACATCTATTTGTGTATACAACATTTCCACCTCCAAGTTTGTATGAACCTTGGGTTGATGAAGTAAAGTTCATAGCCTAAGGAGTTCCTGAATCCTTGCTGCAATACTGGTGCTCATCACTTTTTGGAAAAGTTGCATGGGAGCAGTCTGAGTATATGTGATCTCTACTTCTTTTCTTCTCTTTATTATCTCTTTCATTCTACAATTAGTTCATTTCAAAAAATAGTTGCAATTCAGTCTATTTTCTTTCAATTTTGTAAGAAATTTAAAACATAAAAAAAAACACTCCCTTCATGTCTCATAGGAATAGAGACAACTTAGGAAAACTTCTGCTAAATATCACCACCACTTCAAACAACCAATATTCAATCTTCTGGGGTTGTTGTGAGCCAAAGAACCCCTTAGGTGAACAACCAAATATTTTTGAAGAGCCTATAGGTGAAGAAGAAGAAATCATTCCATGAACTCACACAGTGGCTAAAAATAGAAATGAAAGGGGAGAGATAGAAAGACTTGAGGGTGCTTTTCCCATCAAAGAAAATAATGGGGTAGCTAAGATGAAAAACATAAGTCCCAGATATTTTTTTGTTTGAGTTTGTTGTCATATGCATAACTTATGATTACACTTTCGATGATCAGAAGTTGAAATTATTCCCATCCACTCTCAAGGATGCAACCCTCTGCTAGTTCATGGGTTTACCTGGAAATAATATCACCACTTGGGCTCAAATGAAATAATCCTTCAACAACAAGTATTGGGACTAGTTCACGTCCGAAGATACAAAGAGGAAATTCTTATAATGACCTTTGGAGATGATGAATCTCTAGAGTATTATGAGGAAAGATTCCAACTCAGCTACAAAAGGCTCAGGTGCACCCTTGATCCTAAATCAATTAAGTTAGTGCTTCTCATGGGGATGAAGGAAGATCTCCTAGAAAACCTAAACTTGTTGTGAGGAGGGGACATCTACCAGTTACCCTATGATGATATCAAGATAGTTTTCAAGAATCATCCTAGGGAAGCTAGAAAGAAGGGTACCTAGCTAGTTAAGTGGTGGTGAGTTCATCCTCTTCCAATACATCCATAAAAAGTGAAATTGGGAAGACGTTGGAAGATTTTAAGAGTGAAGTGTTGTAAACCCTTGCTCTGCAAATGGACACTATGGAAATCAAAAGGAAGTAGGAGGAAGTAGAGAGAGCATTAGCCATCTTCTACCCTATATGCACAAGGAGGCACCTCATGAATGAATGTCTATTGAACTTTATAGAAATCTTCTTGGTCTGTGAGGAAAAATGCTCCATAGACATGTGCCCTTCTCTTCTTCAATTAAAAGTTGTGTATCATGGAACCAAAGGGGTGACTGAACAAATCTGCTACATAAATCAAAAGAGGCCTCATGGACCTCGATCATACCAGTAGGGCATGCAAGATTCATCCTATTCAGATTAAAATCCTAATCAAAACACAACCATTCCCCCATACTTCCCCCTGCTTATCCTTCCTTGTCTACACCTTCTCTCTTGTGTTTTTCATCTCAATACCATTCTCAATCAGCCAACCAACAATTTCAACCACATACTCCTCCACAACCTCAGTGGAGTGAACAACCCCAGGGGTGGAGGCTCCCATACAACCAAGCTCCAACTCTATTGCCTTCACCTCCATCTCAACAACAACTACTACACCCTTCTCCACCTAAGCAACCTCAGATTCCTTCCCATCCAATCCCAAACCCAAACAACAGACAAGAACGACATTTCTACAATGAAGAAACATCCTACTTTGCCTATGTTGTGGAAATTCATGAAATTAACCTCCATCTCCACCTAGTGAGTGTGCTTCTGGATAACCAACCTCCATATCCACCTAGGGAGCATGAGGAGTAAAGAGAGGAAAGTGTACCTAGAGTGAATCCACCCCAATTTTGTGAAAGAATAAACCATCCTACCCAGCACACCTCAGAAGAGACTAAACTTCTAGGTGAATTGAAAAATTTGTGTTTCAAAATCCAACTTCTCCAAGCTATCAAAGATGTCCCCATGTACAACAACATGATCAAAGAGAATTGTTTCAAACATCTAGGAAGGTGAAAGAAAGACACTTGTACCATTAATGTCATTGGAAATTTGTCCCACTTAATGCTGGGGCGGATAATCGTCCATAGTATCTAGATCCTAGGAGTCTTGTACTAGATGTACACATCAATGGTACCATTGTTCCCCAGACCTTGATTGATCTTGGGGATGCCATCAATGTGATGACTAAGGACACTATTCTCAATCTAAACCTCTAGGGATCGTTAAGGAAGACCACGATAGTCTTGGAGCTTGCACACCGATCCACAGTACCTCATGATGGAATTGTTGAGGATGTGATGGTCTTCATTGATTCATTGGAATACCCTACTAAATCATTAGTTCTCCAGACTAAGACCAAATTCAATGGTTATCCTCTCATCCTTGGGAGGCCTTGGTTATCCACTGTCGATACCTACATAAGTTGCAGGGATAGAAATATGACGATAAAAAATGGGATTCTATCCAAACAATTGGTTTTGTTCCCTCCTGCTCAACCATCCTTGAGCATGACTTACCTTTATGGCTAGAAGAGGACAAATAAGATGACGTCTACTTTTCCCCATCTATACCCTAGAAACTAACATAGGAGGGGGATAGCCTCATGAAAATTACCTAATTGAATAATTCCTCCCAAATCAATCTCCTAATGCCATGTGTCTATAGGAATTAATACAAGAAGCCAAACACAACCCTCAAATTGATATATGCTCAGTTGAATCAAACCCTACTCATGTCAATACGATAGAATTTGGCCCTGAAAGGGCATTGAAAATCAACCCCTCTCTCTCTCTGTACACTAAGAAGAGGAGTTATGTAACATGCTAAGAGAGCATTTGGATGCCTTTGTTTGGAATTGCAAAGAAATGAAGGTAGTGCACCCTTTATTTTGTACTCACTAAATTTACATCAAGGAAGGTTGCAGGCCATTCTACAAACCCCAGATGATAATGAATCCAACCCTCAAAGATATAATCCAATAGGAACTGTAGAAGTTGTTGGATGTAGGATTCATTTACCCCATATTATATAGTGAGTGGGTGTCTCCTCTAGTTGTAGTTCCAAAGAAAAATGGAAAGTGGAGGATCTATGTGGATTACTGAGAGCTAAACGAAGCCACAAAGAAGGTCCATTTCCCTCTACCTCTCATTGACAAAGTATTAGATGGTTTGGCATGAAAAAAGTTCTTCTCTTTCCTAGATGGATTCAGTGATTACAATCAAATCCAGATCAGTCCAGAGGACCAGGATAAAACAACCTGCACCTGTCCTTGGGGTAATTTTTCTTATAGGGTCCTTCCTTTTGGTTCATGCAATGCCCCTTCATCTTTCCAAGGAGTAGTCCTGAGCATCTTTGCAGAGCTAGTTCATGATGTAGTAGAAATTTGTATGGATGATTTCACCCCCAATGGGTGAGATTTCATGTAGGATCTCTCTAACCTCGAAAATGTTTTAAACAAATGCATTGAAACTAACTGATCCCTTAGTCATGAAAAACGTGAATACTTAATGACTGCAGGGACTATTCTAGGTCACTCAATATCCCAAGAGTAACTACAAGTAGACCCAAACAAGATATCCATCATAAAAAGGGTCCTTAGACAACAAAAGAATAGGGATGTGACAAGCTTCCTAGGTTTAGCTGGATATTATAGGAGATTTATAAAATATTTAAGCAAGGTATCCTCACGCTTATTTGGATTATTGGCCAAAGGCTCCCAATTTTTATTGTCATAAACATGCCAAGAGGGCCTATAAACCCTAAAGGACAAGTTAACTACTGCGCCTATTCTCTGAGACCCAAATTGGCCTCTTCCTTTTCACATTCACGCTAATGCCTCTCACAAAGCCATAGGAGCAACTCTAGGCTAGATAGATGAGAAGCTACTTTATGTGATTTATTTCATGAAAAAGAATCTATCGAAAGCCGATTTAAACTACACAGTAACTCAAAAAGAGTTTCTAGTTGTTGTCCATTCATTGAATAAATTTAGGCATTACATTACTCATTAACAGACATTTGTACATGCTAACCATTATTCCACTAAATATTTGATTAAGAAACCTGATGAAAATGTGTAGATTATTAGATGGTTACTTTTATGACAAAAATTTGATCTAATTATTATTGATAAGCCTCGAAAAGGGAATGTAGTTGTGGATTTTTTTATCCAAATTGACTTTCCATGGAGGTGAGGAACAAATGGTTAATGACCAGCTACCATATCAACATTTATTCACCGTTTTAGTTCTTTTTCCATAGTTTGTTGACATAGAAATCTACTTAGTATCTGCACAATTCCTCCAAATTTGTCCTCCATGAAAAAGAGCAGAATCATAATAAAAAGTGTTCCATTCACTTGGATTGGGGACAATCTCTCCAAAATGGGTCCATATCAAACATTGTGAAGATGAGTCAGGGAGGAGGAAGTTTTTGACACCTTATGGACTATCATGATGGGCCTTGTGGAGGTCACTTTACAGCTAAAAGGATAACATTAAAGGTACTACAAGTTGGATATTACTTACCCACTCTCCACCAAGACGTAAAAAGGTATACCATCCAGTGCGATCGGTGCCAAAGGATGGTGAAACCTACCGTGAGCGATGAAATGCCTTTGCAACCTCAAATGATTTTCTAGCCATTTGATAAGTGGGCCATGGATTCCATCGAGCCCATTGACCTTCCATTCATATAGAAGAAGTACATTATTATGCACACCAGCTACTTAACAAAGTGGGCTAAAGCTAAAGTTGTTAAGGTAGCCACAAAAGAAAAGGTGGTTGAATTCTTGAGGGAGACTGTAGTTTACAAGTTTAGATACCCTAGAGAGCTAGTCATTGATCAAGGCAGTTAATTTTTATGCTACATAATTGAGAATATGTTAATCCAATGTAAGATCAAGCATAGAAAGTCCACTCCTTGCCACCTAGAGGCTAATGAGAAAGTAGAAGTCACCAACCGAGTATTGGAAAGCATTCTGACCAAAGTGATTAGCAGCAACAGAAAGGATTGATAAGACATATTGTTGGAGGCCACCTTGGCCTACAATACTACTTGGAAAACCACCAATAGCTTCACTCCTTATGAGCTAGTCTATGGGAACAAAGCCTTGATGTCCATTGAATTTGACTAGAACAACTTATGTATGGAAACACAATAAGGTCTAGATGTCACAAGGGCACAACAACAAATATTTCTCGAGTTAAATGCCTTAGATGTATTGAGGATGCAGGCCCTCCTACACACATAAGTGACTCAATTACAAAGGAAAATTTGGCATGACAGAAATATCAAGGACAATGTATTTCAAGAAGGCGATTGGGCCTTGTTGTATGAATCCCGATAAAAATATTTCAAAGTAAAGTTAATGACCTGATGGTCGGGACCATATGTGATACAAAAGTGTCATGATAATGGAATTGTTCAAATAAGAACCGTCGATGCAGAAAGTATCCATTTGATTTTCAATGGGAAGGAGTATCAGCTTCTACCTCACCAGGTTCTTATTAAAAATAAAAAGATAAAGAGACCCAGGTGAAATCCTCAATCAGGCATCTCAGTCCAACTTTTGAGTTGAAAACCTCTTGAAGGAAGCCTATGGGTACTAAAAAATAAAAGTAAAAATAAAATATCTCTGTGTGAAAACCCCTTTTGAGGCACGAAGGGAAGCCAACAAGGATGAAAACCTCCTTTGAGGTAGCATAGATGTCTTTTAGAAAAAAAAGGAAAAGAAAAGCAAGGAAAAAAGAATATAAAAATAATGGCAAGGACCTCACACCGGCCACTCCTAACAATTTTTTTTTTGCAGGTTTATAAGAAGATTATGAGCATGGCATATAGACTACAACAAGCCCTACAACACACTATTTTTTTGTTGATCCGTTTCATCTCCTCCATAATCCCCATGTTCATCAATCCATACTCAACTCTAGATTCCAATTTCAAGCAATTCAGTGTTTTCTAGAGGATTTCCTATAATTACTATAGGAGCTTCCTGTAGGAATTACAGGAGTTCTTGAGAAAATATAGGAAGGGAATTCCAATGGAAAAATGGTGAGATAGGCCTATTTTGGAATATGAAAAGATTCATTGACTTCACCACACCTCAGCATGACCATGTCACCCTTGTGTCCATAAAAAAAATCACATTAGAAAATATGTAAAAGAAAAAAAGAGAAAACATCGAAAGGGGCTATGCCAACAATAATCTACCTCTCCTGCCACTGCATGACCACACCTTCTAGTGATTCCGATATCCATTCAACTTCAGAGAAGAGAGAATATGTGGAGATTGAAGAAACATGCAGCTATGGGACTTCCTGTAGGACAGTATTCCATTAAAAGGACCAGAGAAACTCCAACCCACTTTCAGTACAATGACAACAGGAATAAGGAAGCTCCTTCAGAGCTCAAAAGAAAAAAATCCAGAACCTATACATCATCAAAGAAATAAAACATCAGCGAAGGAAGAAAAAAATGGTTAAGAATATGGAACTAGGTCAAGAACAACAAATTGACACCACTCTCCAACATGCATCAACAAGGAAAATGACCAACAAGTATGTCATCTCATTGATACTCCCTCACACATATGAATATGATTTAACCATAGGAATATGTAGTAAGTTGATTCTATAAGTGAAGGTGACAAGTTAACTTTGCCATCATTAGTCTGATAATGAAAATAAAGTGTTAGTCAATTACACACATGGAAAGTTCACATAAATAAAAGGAATGAATTGAAAAAGTGGTTAAGTTATGGTGAATAGAAGTGGGAGATGATTACGAGGAAAGGTGGTATGATGAACCTTTAGTGGGACCAATGGTCAAAAAGGAGGTATTCATACTCGGCCAACTAACACATCTCTCAACGAAATTATCCACAAATAAAAATAATCACTGACTCCCATGTCAAGTATTGGTTATTTTGACAATCTGAAGGTGGAGGTAACCTAAGTGTGTCATCGAAGGAAAAGGTTACTCAAAGCCTCCCTGCAATGAACACCTTTAGCAAACAATTAGTACCTACAAGAAACTACAAGAAAGTTATAAGTTATAGGGTGAATTATCAAACAGTGTTGTAGGTGGACATTGAGGGCCATCAATTGAAGAATTGTCATCACCACAACATAGGAAAGGAAGGTGTGTGTCATACCTTCTGTGTTTTCCATTTGTAGGGAGAAAAGAAGAGAGGAAGAAATCCTCATTTCTTTTAAGTATTTGTAGCATGCATAGAGATAGACAGATTTTTGTGAAAATTAATCAAGGTTAAAATCTGAACCCTCATCACCTACAAAATCTCTTATACTGTAGCCACCCAAACCTCATTTAGACAAGAAAATTGCCAGAAAAATATAATAGGGGGTTTCAACAAAAGACATCCCTCAAGCACAACCAGAATACGCCATCGTTCTCTTGTGATAGAAATATTTACAGAGCATCAATGAATGAGGTTCTTTGAGCTGCTGAGAGGATACGATGATGATGTGTCTAGGGAATTTACAATTTCATTCATACCCCTAGCTAGAGCCAGTGCCAATATTGTATTGAGGGGTTTGTTAGTAACAATTACCCTTAGATTATTAGCAAGATAAATACACCCCCCCAAGATTTTAGTGGAGAAAAGAGAACAAAACTAACATCACTCTTGCGAAGAAGGGTTTTTTCTTTGAAGGAGAAGAAATAATTGAAGACAAAAATGGAGTTAGAAGGGAAAGCATCCCATATCGTTGGAATGAAGTAAATTATCACATCATCAAGTATATTTCCTATGGAGGTAGATATAGTGTAGTGTATGGGTATCATTTTAGATTCCTCCATGACCTAAGATTTGGAGAGGAGACAACTCACCATAACAAACTTAGTGTACCTTACTTTTTATTACAATCAATAATAGACATGAGAATCAAGGTACAAGAAGGGAAAGATCAGTAGCTAACACATCATGGGTTGATCAAACTTGTCTTGAAATATGCTCTAAACAATTTGAGAATCCATATTACATGGTCAACATTTGTAGACATGAAGGAAGAAGATAAAATTGAACCATTGAGTATGATAGAGGCCCTTCTTCTAGTGACGGAGAGGAAGAAAAAGAGCATGAAATTTAGAGGAGGTAGAAATAGATGAGACAAAGGATGAAGGATGAACAAAATTCTAAAAGACCGAGAAGGGAAGAAGAGAAATCACCAAAGGTGCCTCTGGAGACTATAGAAAAGGAAGCAGAATTTTCTTTAAATGCCCTAAGTACACTAATCAAGTCAAAGGGAAAGAGATAGAGGAAAACTCCCCTTTACCTAAGAACAAGGAAAAACACCCAGATAAAGAAAGGGAGACCTCAAATCCATAAGAAGATTCCAATTATCATAGAGCACTCACTAAAAGAACAAGAGTAGGTACTCCCTTTAGAGAAGAAGGAAGAAGAAGAAACATCAAAACAAGCTTCTCACAGGTCACCAATCACCTATGTTAGGAGACCTGTCACTAGGTTAGCCTCAACAAACAATTTAAACAACCTTTGATCCCTTCAAAAAATGGGAAAGTTCTTCTATAGGAAACATAGATAAAACTATAGGAAGCAAAAACATTCTTATAGGAAACCCTGTCAAAACTGTAAGAAACACAGAAAAAATATCAGGAAAGGCTGTAAGGGCAAAGCAAAAGAAAAGAGGCATAAATTACTCAAGAAACAATAGAGGGAGATTCCTAGGAGTTGAAGGAGCCTAGCAAACAACCAAACCTGAGCTCCTACTACAGATTCATTGAAGGGTCACACAAAAAATTTCCATTCCTCTATTCTTTGAGCTTGAAAAATATAGAGCAAGGACACATCATTGGATGCAAATTTCTAAGTAAAAACGGGTGGAGGATGCAAGCCACATGGAAGAGAAGTTGCCAGAAATGGGCAGAGAATTAAGTATCATAAGGGACATGGAAAAAATGGTGAAATCCCAATTAGAGGCTGAGAACACATGGTTAAGAAAGTAGGTACCGGAAAAGGAAGTCCAATTCCCAACCATGGCAAGTCTATCCATGGAATTAACTCAACGCAGGATGCAAGAAAAATAATATGCATTATAAATCAAAGAAAAATGGCTGCAGTTTTAGATAAAAACCCTAGCACAATGCCTTTCCAATACTACATGCAGTTCATTGACCAGAGCACCCTTGAGTATCGAGTAAAGATATCTAAATTCTACCTACACAATTTGGCTCTGATAGATTTAAATGTGTGGGACCCCAATCCAAAGTTAGGGAACTTACAACTAATGCCATTGGAATCTTGGATCAATCATGAGGAAGTGAATGATACAAAAATAAGAAGGGAAATGGAAAGAGAATAAGAAGAACCCCTATTCATTAGAGTAGAATATCCTAACTCAATGGCTATCATCAACATCCACAACCTTATTGCCAATGATTTGACGCTTGCACCAAGATACCTTGATGTACAAGAACAAGCAATCACTCATTTTGGAGACATTATGAGATTTCCAGGGAATGAGAGCCATCAAGCTTGACAAACGAGGCAGAACACCTTACCCTACAACCTAAATATTAGAGGATATCATTCTCCTAACAGAATGACAGACTGACTAGAAAGAACCCTAATGTATAGTCTTACAAAGACTCAAAGTCAACTGTATTGGATTGAAACTTAGTTCACCATTGCTTTTAGGTATGTTAGAGGGGGAAAAGGAAGAAGAAATAAAGAAGTGGGACGAGATAGATAAGAATGTAGGGTTTTATCCAGAAGAGGAGGAAACTAAAACAAAACTTTGGAATGTTAGGGAGGCTACCAAAGCAATGAAATAAATGGACATAGATTAGGGTGCTCAGAAGAAGAGAAACATTTTCAGTAGGAGGTGAGGATGAGGCTCATCAATGGGTAAATTATATGGACCTTAATGCACCTCCATCTTAATAAAATTAACTTTTCTCATAATTATTTACATGTTTTAATTATATTTTTCTTAATGACAAAAGTAAATATGAGCTGTCATGTATAGTGGTCTAATGTGCATTGGTTACAGGTTTTAGAGCACAATTTGGCTAATTAAAGTGTAGGAACTTGAATGAGACAAGAAATATGGATTCTAGGAGATAGGATCTCCCTCCTTAACTCCTCACTCACTTGAAGATTCCTCAATTGAATCTCATTAGCTCAGATTTGCAAGCAATCGAGTTATGAGGATCATTGGTAGCCAAGCCAGTGATAGTTGAAGACCAATTGATCTCGAGGTTCAGATATGTTGAGCCCCAAAACTACCTCTCTTCCAAGAATTTTCTTAAACCCTTTCTCTTCTATTTTCCCATGTTAGTGCCTCCTAAGCTATCAAAATTTGTTACATGTTGATTTTAGGAGTGTATTTGAGTGATTTTCAAATTATATCATTGTTTGTGCTAGTTGATCTAGATTTTGTTTATCAGCCACAGAATGTAGCCACTTTCTGCAACTAACTAGAAATTCCGTAGCTATTTTCATCGTTTTATAGGTTAAACGTGTCAATAGGAGGAGTGAGACACATGGGTAGCTCAGGAATTATCCACAGATGGATGAGGTTCTATTTTCTTAGCCAAATTCATAAGGAAAGGTACCGGTCAAAGGGAGGTCAACGGAGAGTTCTACGTCAACTAGGGCTCTGTTCCTACACGTAAAAGAAGCTGAAGCCATTCCTGAACTCGTGGATCTATTTTTTGCATATGCAGGCCATCTCCATAACGCAATCCAACATCTACCTCACATAGATTTACTTCTCATGGCAACCGAGAGGCTGAATCCTTGGATTTTGACCTGTTGATGTGTCCATTGCTGAAGAAATTCATCTGGGATACAGTTATCCATTTTCTCTATAAATATAAGCATTTTCATGCAGATAGTTAGGGCTTGATATCACCGTTATAATGTTATTTTGTTGTTCTATAACCAAGAGACATATTCCTCTGCTTCATAATACAAAACTCTATTCTTCACATGGTTGTTTAAGCGTGGTTTGAGGTAACATCATGTTATTCCAAAGTTGTACAGATGGCCCCTGCGTAGTTGAGTATTGGCATTATGGCACAGTTTTGGAGCCATGGCGTAGGTGTTGTCCTTGATGGCAACTCTCTTTGGTAATAGATCTCTCTTCAGGCTTTCAGAATGAAGGAAAAGACATATACGCAGTTTCATCTAGACGAAGACACATATGCATGCGGGTTAGATGTTACAAAGGCGCATATATGTTGAAGAACTTACCTTTGGTCCATGGCAATTAGTCCTCTGTTTTTGAACCTATGGTTTTGGACCATGGTACCTTTCAGAAGTATTGATCCCAAGTATTGGGTCAAGGTATTGGTTTATTATGGTTTTGGAGTGTGGTATTGTGGAAGGCCTAAGACTATAAAAGAGGAAGGAGATCATGTGGCAAAAGATCATCTGAATTATTATTGAATATCTAATAAAGTGCTAGATATGGAATACTGGTAATTGGGTTATGGTGCAAATATGGATCTGAATGAAGGAGGAACCTTAGTGCAAAGAGAAGGATAAGTTCTATTTATGGGTCATAATCTTTAAGCTTGAATGATAGTATCTTTTTATGATTTTAGTATGTTATATGTGGCACTTGATTGATCTATAACACTGATAATCTGGGTTAATTAGTGTTTGAATATCTGAACGAACGAATTATCCTTTATAGATCTGTACGCAGGTTCAATGAAGCGAAGGCATGTATACACGTTGGTTTAGTGAATGAAAACAATGTATACACAGGTTGTTCCAAACACAGAAGCGTATGCACGCATGTTGCAGGTTATTGAAATAGCGTATATATTTTGAGTTGTGATCTAGCTACTTCTATTTATTACTGCTTTGTTCTGGGCTCAGATTTTGGTGTGTAGTTTCTGGTACTGTGTTTTGGGTACAACTGTCAGAGAAGTATCTACTTGATTCAGATCTAATTGGTGAAAACGATATTGGTTGATGGACAAATTCTTGATGATTAGGTAATGGATCCAGCCTGAAAATTTACGAAACGTGGTCCCTAGAGGAAAGAGAAGGTTGTAGCCTTCTGTAGGCGAGCACCTACGTACTAGTATCTTGGCTAGTGCAAGAGCTAAAGGGGGTTGTAGCTCCCTTCCAGGAGAAGCTGGAGAATGAGAGAAGGTTGTAGCTCTCTGCATGTTGCAGCCTGCGTACTCGTAAAGGACTACACTAGTATATTGTAAAAGAAGTTTACAATTTAAAAGAAGATAGAGATGAATTGCAGTAGGTGGTTTTCACCCACATTGGCTTTCCACCTTATATCTTGTGTTCTTATGTGTGATTGTCTTTCTGCTCTATTTTACCGTTTCTCGCTACTAGTTATTTGATTCTTAAACATAGATTAACAATCAACATCAGAATGAGAAAGTAAATTAAAAGTTTTCTTTGCATACGAGAGTTTCCTTCTGCATAGTTGCGCATATATGCGGATTTCATTAACTGAAGTATCATATATCATTAGATTTTGAAAAAGAAATAGTTGACTTAATAATACTGATTCACCTTCCCCTCTTAGTATTATTTCCAACAATTGGTATCAGAGCAGGTCCTTGAGAAGAAGCTTGATCCCTTGAAGGATGATCTTACATCATGAGCAACTACGAGAGGGAAGCATCAATCAGGCCACCAATTTTTGATGGGACAAACTTTGTATATTGGAAAGTAAGAGTTACTACCTAGCTTCAATCTCTTGGTACAGAAGTCTAGTATATCATAGATACAGGGTATATTTTTCCATCAGCAACTCCTACAGATCCAGCTGAGAAGAAGAAAGATGAAACAAATGTAAAGGCAGTCAATACTCTATTAGGATGTCTATCTCAATCAGAATTTTTCAAGGTTATGCAGTATAAATCCGCAAAAGAAATATGGGACAAGATTGTACTAAGATATGAAGGAGATGATCAGGTAAAACAAGCAAAAGTTCAAACCCTCAGAATTCATTATGAAAATCTCAGAATGCATAATGATGAAAGTCTGGCTAACTATTTCCTTCATGTGGATGAGATTGTTAATTGTATGAAGAACTTGGGTGAAGAAATAAAAGAGGTTGTTGTGGTTGAAAAGGTTTTAAGATCTTTGTCCCCTAAGTTTGAATCTTAAGTTTATGCAATAGAAGAAAAGGAGAATCTATGAAATCTTACAATGTCACAGCTTCACGAGATTCTAACTGCTTATGGAATGAGGAAAGGAGGACCATCAGATAGGAGAGAAGTGGCTTTGAAGGCTTCAGGCAAATGAGACTACTATGAAGAGGAAGAAGAACCAAATTCTGTCAAAAACCTTCAATGGGGTACTGGAAGATTGAGAGGTAAGTTACCTTTCAAATGTTTTGCTCATGGGAGAGTGAGTCACTATGCTGCCAAATGTCCTCATAAGGATAAAACTGACAAAGGGAAGGAACCTGTTAGATGGAACAAGAAACGTAATGTAACTAAGAAAAGTTACTACACTCGTGAAGATAGTGATGGTCTTTCAAATAGTGATGAAGATGAACGAGGTAATAACTATAAACTTTTAATTCCCTTTGAAGATGCTGATTACATGGATGCTATAGATGTGGATAGCTTTTATGAAGCGATTACTAGACTCAAAACATGTTTAGAAGAAAAGAATGTGATCACTGATACTCTGCAATTCCAACTTGATGAAAAAGAAAAATTTCTTGAGAAGTTAGAATGTTAAATTTTTGGCCTTAGAAAAGAAATTGAGAAAACAAAGGCTCTTAATCTTAAATTTGTTAAAGGATATAAAACTTTGGATAAGATTATCAATGTACAACATTCTCCACTAATCAAGATTGGTCTGTGGTATAATGGAGAAGCATCTCAAGCATCCACCTCAAAGAGTTATCTCGATGCAGCAAGGAGGAATGAGGAAAAACCCAATGGATATCAGCAGGTAAAACAGGGACAAATTACATCAAGAATAAACAAAGACTACCAGGTAAATCAGTGGCCATCCACCTTAAGGATGAACAAAAGATACAACCAGCCACAGGTAAAATCTTCTCAATTTGCCTAAATAATGGATGACAATAGAAACTACAATCTTTTGGCAAGTAGATTTGATAATCAGAGGAGTTTCTTCAATGGCCAATGTTTCTCTTGCCATAACTTTGGCCACAAAGTAGCTCAATGTGTTGCCTATAAGACAATCATGACTAGAGAAGCTCAAAAACAAATAAGTATGACTGAAATCACAAAAAGGACCTATAACAACTTTTTCGCCCTTGAAAATGAAATTGAATGTTCTATTTGTAATAACTTCGGTCATGAAGATTCTGAACGCAGGAGCAGGTTTTGGAAGACAACTTAGAAGGAACAAACCTCAAGTGCTAGAACATGGAGAATGAAGGAACCGCAACCAGAAAGATGTGGGATAGCTTTATATCCAGAAGGACAGGAAAATCAATGGTACATTGACAGTGGATGTTCAAAGCATATGATAGGTGATAAAGAAAAACTTGAATCATATAGTGTTTTAGAAAAGGGAAAGAAAGTTTCTTTTGGAAATGATACCCCTGAAGTCATAAAAGGAAAAGGCACTGCTCAATTGAAAGAAAAGGTCAAAGATGATAATGTTTTGTATGTTGATGGCTTACAGCATAATATACTGAGTGTTAGTCAGATGTGCGATCAAGGAACCAAGGTAATATTTCGATCAAATGGCTGTAGTGTTCGTGATCTTGATACAAGAGAAACAATGATCAAAGGAAAAAGAACTCCAAATAATTTATACATATTTGAAGAAGGACAACACCAATGTTATTTGAGAAAGGATGATGAACACTTGTTATGGCACTGCAGGTTGGGGCATCTAAACTTCTCACAAATAAGGAAAGCATGAAAATACTAGGCAGTTCGTGGTCTTCCAGATATCAAAATTCCAGACAACACTATATGGAAATCATGTCAGTTTGGTAAACAAACCAGAACTAAGTTCCCTGAGAAGGAAGGATAAACTAGCAGGCCTCTTGAGCTACTCCATACAAATGTATGTGGTCCATTTAGGACAAGGTCACCTCGAGGAGAAGAATACTTTATATTATTAATAGGCAACTTCTCCAGGATGGTTTGGTTAGGATTTATGAAGCAAAAAGAAGAAGCATTCAAAAAATTCAAATATTTCAAAGCCTTAGTTGAAAATGAATCAGATCACAAAATTAAGTGCCTCGAGTCTGACAGAGGTGGGGAGTTTACCTCAAATGAATTTTTCGATTTCTGTGAATAACATGGAATAAGAAGGGAATTCTCTACAGCTAGGACTCCTCAGCAAAATGGAGTGGTGGAAAGGATGAACAAAATGGTTCAACAAATGGCTCGTGCTATGCTTGATGTGTTTGGAACTCCTGCAACCTTCTGGGGTGAAGCTGCATTTGTTTCAGTCGTTACTCTCAACAAAACAAATGTCTGAGTGAACAACACTCAAACTCCTCATGAGCTATGGTATGGTGAGACTCCTTCGATAAATAATTTCAAAATTTTTGGAAGCAAATTCTATATTAAGAATAATGATGAACAACTTGGCAAACTTGAACCTAGAGTAGATGAGGGCATTCTCCTCGGTTATTCTCCCCACAACAAAGCATATAAGTGTTACAATAAAAGACTTGGAAGAATTGTTGACAACATTGATGTAGTGGTTGATGAAAGAGGATGCATTCCTAGGTAAGTAAATTATGAAAATATCGAAGAGGATGAAGACTACCCTCAAAATCAGACTGATGATGAAGAAGAACCTCAAGGGGCACTAGAGGAATAAATAAGGATAGAAGAGAAGATTCCATCTAGGTATGTTCAAAAGAATCATCCAGAATCTCAAATTTTGGGGCAAAAGGAGGCAGGTATACAAACAAGAAGAATAATTACAGAAGCCCCAAGCTATTTGGCTTTACTCTCCTCCACAGAACCATAAAATGTAAAAGAGGCATGCAAAGATGAATGTTGGGTCAAGGCAATGGATGAATAACTTCAGCATATCGAAAAGAACAACACTTGGGAGTTGGTTCCTAGACCAAAAGATAAGAATTCCATAGGAACAAAATGGATCTTCAAGAACAAGTTGAATGAAAATGGGGAAGTTATTAGAAACAAGGCCAGACTTGTTTGTAAGGGGTATGCTCAATAAGAAGGAATAGAATTTGAAGAAACTTTTGCTCCCATTGCTAGACTTGAGGCCATCCAAATGTTCCTTGCTCTCTCAAGCTTTCAGAAGTTTAAAGTATTTCAAATGGACGTGAAATCAACCTTTCTGAATGGAGACTTAGAAGAAGAAGTGTACATTGAGCAACCAGATGGTTTCATTCTTGGGAATGATCCAAATATTGTATGTGGACTAAAAAAGGCTCTCTATGGTCTTAAACAGGCTCCACAAGCTTGGTACTATCGTTTGGACAAATATCTTCATCAACAAGGATTTTCAAAAGGATTAGCAGATAGCAATCTTGATATAAAAATTGAAAATGACAAATTGCTAATACTTGTTGTGTATGTAGATGATATTATCTTCGGCAACAATGAAGAAGCTATGAGTCAAAGCTTTTCCTTGGTGATGCAGAAAGAATTCGAAATGTCTTTGCTTGGAGAATTGACATACTTTCTTGGATTGTGAATCCAACAAAATGAAGGCGGTATCTTCTTGTCTCAAACCAAGTACCTCAAGCATATTCTGAAGAAGTACGACATGGAAGATTTGAAACTAGTATGTACCCCTATGGTTACACGATGCAGTCTCAGTGCAAATGATGAATCAGCAGCACCGCATCAACCAACCTATAGATCCATGATTGGAAGTCTACTTTATTTGACAGGTACTGTTATGAAACCAGCTCAAGAAAAGATAGAAAAGATAGATCAACGACTTAGAATTCAGCCTCTTCGAGGGGGTAACCTGCTTTACATTACATAAATGAACAATTCTTGGATGATACAAATGACAAAACCTCCTTTCTATATATAGGAGTCTAAGGAGTCACAATATAATCCAGCTGACCTAACAATAATAATATAAATGCACAAAAATAACAATAGAGGGATTCTATGGGTCACGGTAATAACAATATGGGGACAATAGGGGCACAAAAATATTAATAAGGGATACAACTACAATAGTAATGGGGTAATCACTAGTATTATAGGGACCTAACATGTGCCTCCCATTCAAAAAAGTGTTGTCCTCAACGCTTGAGCAGTTCTGGATGCTTTTGTATAGAATTCTCATCCTCCCATGTGGAATCTTCAGGGGAAAAGTTCTTCCACTTGATGAGATACTCCAAAATTGATCGATTTCGTAGCTGTCGAGTTCTTGTTTCTGTGAATGCTTCCGATTCCAATATATTTTTTCCTTCCTCGTCAAGTTCTGGCAATATTGTTTGAACTGGGAGCTTGTCGCCTATAACCTTCTTTAAACATGAAACATGGAAAACTGGGTGCACTCGAGAAGCTGTAGGAAGCTCCCATTTGTATGCCATAGTACCAATCTTTTGCAACACCTTGTACAGACCATAATACTTTGGTGATAATTTATTATCCTTCTTAGCTTACTTGAGGGACATTTTCTTATATGGTTGTAGCCGTAGGAATACCCAATCACCTCCATTAAAACTTCTTTCGCTGCGATGTTGATCTACTTGTTGTTTCGTTCTTTTCTATGCCAACACGAGGTTATCCTTTAAGAGTTGGAGGACTTGTTGTTGGTGTTCGATGTGATGTTCCATTGCTTGAACCTTAGAATTTTCTCTTAAATATGATGTGATGGATGGTGGCTGATACCCATAAAGTGCCATAAATGGGGTCATTTTTGTTGCTGTATGGAAGGAAATGTTATACAACCATTCAGCCAGAGGCAACCATTTGACCCATTGTGTCTGTTTATCAGATACAAGCAACGAAGATATCCTTCCAAACATTTGTTTACTGTCTCAGTTTGCCCATCATATTGAGGATGATAAGATGAGCTATGCTATGAGCTAACTAAGTACCAAGACAAGAAAATAATTCTCTCCAAAAATTTCTAGTGAAAATCAGATCTCTGTCACTTACAATAATCTTTGGGTTTCCACTTAGCTTTTGAATTGTTTCCATAAATGCATAGAAACTGTACTCGCTTTAAATGGATGTGATAATGCACAAAAGTGTGCATACTTGGTAAGTCTGTCAACTACCACCATGATGACACTCTTTCCCTCAGACTTGGGTAACCCTGTGATAAAATCCATTGAAACCTCCTCCCAACGTTGGCTTGGAATGGATAAAGGTTGTAATAGACCCGGTGTCTTAATTGTTTCAACTTTATTTTGTTGGCAAACCAAACATTCCGCCACAAACTTTTGAATATCTGATTTAAGGCCATCCCAAAAATATTCTTTCTTAACCCTGTGGTAAGTTTTTAAATCCTGAGTGCCCTCCTAAGGGAGAAGTGTGCAATTCCATAAGAATCTTTTGTTTTAGCTGGGAGTTCTTACGGAGGTATATGCGATCTTTGTACCATAACGAATCATTTTTCCAGCTAAATGTATCAGACGTACTGGAATATTGTTGTAATTTTCGAATAAGTGCCCACACTTCTTCATCATTCTTCCATTCCTCCATTGCTTCGTTTATCCAATCTGGTTGGATAATAGAATTGGCACACAAAAACGCTTCCACATCCTCATCCTTTCTTGAGAGTGCATCTGCCACCACATTTTGCTTCCCTTTTTTGTAGATGATTTCAAAGTCATAACCCAACATCTTTGTGGCCCACTTTTGTTGCTCTTCAGAGGATAATCTTTGTTCTAAAAAGTATTTAAGGCTATCATGATCCGTTTTTACCTTGAAGTGTCTTCCCATTAGGTAGGGTCGCCATTTCTTAAGTGCATGGAGTATTGCCAACATTTCCTTCTCATAAATAGCTTTGTGTAAAAACTTTCCCTTGATTGGACGACTTTCAAAAGCAGTGGGTCTTTCATCTTGCATTAAGACAGCACCAATTCCATTTCCTGAAGCATCACATTCCACAATAAAGGTTTTTGTGAAGTCTGGTGTAGCTTAGACCGGTGCTTGGCACATTGCCTCTTTAAGATGTTCAAAGGCCTTTGTTGCTTCCGGAGTCCATGAAAATGCATCTTTCTTCCATAATGTTGTTAGAGGTGCTGCTATTCTCCCATAATTCTTAACAAACTTGCGATAATACCTTGTCAACCCAAGAAATCCTCGCAGATGTATGGATGTGGGGATTTTCCATTCCTTAATGGATTTAATTTTTCTAGGTTCTACCTTAACTCCTTCATGAGATACAATATGACCCAGATATTCCACCTCTTGTACTCCAAAGAAACATTTGGATCTTTTTGCATATAATTGTTTCTCCTCCATTAGTTGTAGCACCCTGTCAACATGTTCAACATGATCCTTC